>JALPQI010026803.1:0-20863 GCA_025490895.1 Thaumatotibia leucotreta
CGAAAAATTAAAAATAAGGACCTTTACACCCCCCTCCCCCCGTTAGCTCCACCCCTATCCACCAGTACTTTTAGTACGTGGTTTAAAACACCATTCCCTACAACTATGCCAAAATTCGCTTATACACGAGTTATTTCTCCCGATAGGCAACTTTTGGTCTTCCTTAGGTGGGCTATAATGCCAGCTCAAAAATGCCCCCAAACACAAATTGTTCAATTGTGTCAAGATGGGCAGGATATAGCGCTTTTCTTAACACCACGCATATTTCGGCGCAACATCTTTGACAAATGTTTATAGAATATAACCAATCAAAACTTTGACGGACCACTCACAACTAGGTATTTTTAAATGGCGGGTTAAGTTTTTATAGGTTGAGATTGAAATTCATTACCGTGATGCATTGGAGAGGGGGTGACACTTTGTCAACTAAAATTCAGGACCGTTTTTGAAAAGCAATTTAGTATGGCGTGCGGCTTCCATGTTTTATTTGTTCGTAGCAATTTTGTTTGAGAATACCGGATTCAGGTTTTACTTTATACTTTAAGGTTATTTATTTTAATTAAGTATGTATTATTTTGTCGGCGTCCACAGCTCAGCTAGTAGTGACCATGCCTACAAAGATGGAGGTTCCGGGTTCGAATAACGGCAAGGGAATTTATTTTGTACATATTTCAGAAACATTTGTTTATTGTTCTTGGAGGTCTTAATTGTTTTGTATTAACTATATTCAGATATCGGACAAATGTAAATAAATATCTTGGGACATATTACACAAATCGACCTAGTCCCACGGTAAGCTCAATTAAGGCTTGTGATGTAGGTACCAGGCGAAGATATATATAATAAATAGATACATATAGACACTTAAATACATAGACAGCCATGACCAAGGAACGAATATTTGTGAGAAATAAATACACAAATAGTGCCGTGGCCGAGATTCGAACCCGGAACCTCCAGCTTCGTAGGCAGGGTCACTACCAACTAGGCTACGGAGGGTTATTTTGTCAACCTTCGTATCCTAGTCAGTAGTGACCCTGCCTACGAAGCTGGAGGATCCAGGTTCTAATCATATTTGGGCCGTTTACGGAGTGCGCTAGGTGAAAGTGTATGCAATTTTGTTTTAGAATACCCTATTCAGGGGCAACTTTATAAAGCCTATGCTCAGCCAGTAGTGATCAAGCCTACAGAGCTGGAGGTTCCGGGTTCGAATCGAAATTTATTTTCTGCGTATATGGGAAACATTTGTGTATTGATTTTGTTGTTTTCTATATTTACAAAATGGGTCAAAATTCTGTTCGTTGTCTTGTTGCATACCACTCTGTCACGCTTTTAGTTGCCGTTTCGACTCAGTATATAAAAAAATCCGGTGCACTTGTATTTCATTTTCACGCTAGATTTTAATCCATACATCAGAAATTGAAAACAAAACATCATCTCATACAAAATTCACCACTGCGTCACGTTTTTAGGGACACAAAATAAGACAACGAAAAAAAATTTTGACCCATTTTGTTAAGAATCGTTCGATTTTCCAAATTGAAACAAAATACAAACAAATTCTCGTTTTGAATTCATTTTTACTTACTTCACTATCCTCTTTGTAGTAAACCCTCCACAAGCTCATATTTCCCGCAAAAACTAAAAATAAAACGTTAAAAACGCCGGAAGTTGCGAAGCAATATGGCTACCGGAAGCCGTATATTTGAGGGTACTTGACATGCTGCGTTAAATTAAGGGGCAGTATTCTGTCGAGTCAGGGGTTGGAAAGTTAAGCGATGAAAGTCATTATTTAAACACGAATTCTATTGTGCAGTGAAACCTCGGTAGGTTGCACGTTGTAATCTTCGCGACACAAAAAACCGCTGAAGTGTGTTTTACTTTTAGCTCGCGTTTTGTGAAGTTTTATTTCTGTCGTTTTAATAAGAACGAGCCAAGTGCATGTCGGGCCAAGCTCAGTATAGGGTTTCGTAGTTCAGAAACGGCTGAGGCGTTTATGCTCACAATAGTTTTATTTTAAAGTATTCTGTTAGCCTATTCATGATTTTTTTTTATATTTTTAGACCTACGAATCAAAAGGGCGGGGTGGGGTCACAGTTTTTTTATTATTTTTGATTATATCAGTTCACTGCTGGAAAAAGGGCTTTCCTATTACTTATATTGGACGCATTAGGAGGTCCTGATGCCAATTATTATCACAATGGGTAAGCGAGTTGTCGATCGCAGTAGTGTGTCCACTATGATGAGGCTGCGTCCCATGAATATCTCATCAATAAATATCAATAGGTCAGTGACACTTCAATCTCTTAGTCGACTATTACGACACCCACAAGAAAAGTTGTGTCAAAAGAAAAAGGGTGATCTGATGACAAACCACACCACCACACGGTCAATATACAAGCATATTCTTATTTTATATACTAATAGAGTGTCGCAAAAATCTAATATCTGTGGATTTTTTTTTCAGCGTGCCACGAGATAAAATCGGGTGCAGTAGCTGTATTCAGCAGCGGCGGGCCAACACTGTCGAGATCGCTTAGCGCACTCTCGCGCTCGCTCAGTGTCATACATCTGTCCTCTTCCGCCGATACAGCCAGTCAAGGTATACTTTCAGGTAGATTTTTGAAGACCATTAGTAAGATAATTGAAAAAAGCCTGCCAAGAGCATGCTCGGTGCAGGGTTCCGTATTTATTCAAAAGGCATGGGCATTATTTTATAAGCCCACTGTTCATGATTTTTTTCATATTTTTGGGACCCACGGATGAAAAGTTATGCCGCTGCCGCTTCTTTCCGCCACCGCCCTACGCGACAGTGTTAGCGCCTCTAAGTAAGACTACTGTTGCAATAGTTTACCATTTTAATTATCGATAAGGTACAATCGGTAAGTAGAGGTTCTTATTTTTAGTCTAGGACACGTGCGGCGGCTTCAGTGGTTAGAAGGAAAGAGAATTTATAGTCTCGGTGCACCGCTGCGTGTGGTGTCGTGTGCGCGCAACCTGGGCGCTGTTGTCGCGCTTTCGGAGCAGTCTGATTCGCCACCGACGGTCGTCTGGATTGGTCAACGCCGGTGCCAGTGTTACCAGGCGTTAACAGACAGTATTTCCATTCTCACCATTTCCTTCAACTGTGCGCCTGTGAGCTAAACTTTGGAACGAACTGTCGCAAGCGGTGTTTCTGGACCAATACAACCTTCAAACCTTCAGGAAAAGAGGGTACGCCCACCTTAAAGGCCGGCAACGCATTTGCGACGCCTCTGGTGTTGCGGGTGTCCATGGGTGAAATTAATTGTTCGCCATCATGCGATTAGTCTGTTCATTTGCCACCTATAGCACAAAAAAAATAGAGATAATGAGTATAATGACCCACGTTTTTTCTCTTTTGGAGCGGTTATCTCAGAAAATAAATTACTTTATCTTTGGAGACCCTTATTCTTTTTAAAATACCTATTTAACGATACTCCACAGACAGACGGACAGACGAACAGATTGACAGTTGGACATGGCGAAGCTATAAGGGTTCCTTTTTACTCCGGAACCCTGAAAACCGTTTTATAAATTATCGCCGAAATTAATTTTGCAGAATCATCATCAGCCTATTTCAGTCGACTATTGGATAAAGGTCTATTTACATAACATACATAATGATAATAAGCCTATGATAGTCCACTGCTGGACGTAGGCCTATCCTATTAACTATGCCCATAATCGCCACGCCGAGCAAGCTGATTGGCGATCGCAGTAATGTGTCCACTCTGATGACGCTGCTGCCCATCATCAATCTTTTATCAAATAATGGTCAGTGACACTTCAATCCCTTAGTCGACTCTTACGACACCCGCGGGAGGAGTTGGGGTGGTGACAAATGTATTCTTACTGCCGTCACCACATGGCCAAAGGACTATTTACTTTTTTTTAATTCAATTACTATGCATATGGACGATTAAGGCGGTAATGGGGTCATTGTCAGTCCGAAAAACAAAAGTTGTCCACTCGGTGGTCAAAAGTTAACAGCTTTTATAAATCTATATCATGATTCGATTGCATAGGGCTATAGACCGGGTAACCTAGTTGTACCGTTAATTGTTTTATCCCAAATTTAGTACAGGAATTCCTTAACTTTAGGTATGTCCACCGAAAAGACGATAACCTAAATCTGACAATGACCCATTGCCCATAATCGCCACGCTGGGAAACCATAACCAGTTTGTATAGGTACATAAAATAATCACCAAATAAAAAAAATTAAAAACCGACTTCAACCGATTACTCCAAGATCCCCGATTTATTGCCATCATTGATTTCCTCAAATCTTACTTTCTGAATGAAAATTCTTGTAAATGAATGTAAATTACCAAAAGCGCCATACATGTACCTATAACGTTTGAAAAGATCCCTCGATTTCTCCAAGATCCCATCATCAGACCCCAACTTGGTGCCAACGGGACCATCTCGAAGAAAACATCAGTCGAATTGAGAACCTGCTCCTTTTTTGAAATCGGTTAATAAAAATGAGTCGAACGCAATCCCATGTTCGGAGTCTTTCCGGTGGATAATCTAAAACTTAAGGCCTATAAAGCTTGATTTTCTTATGAAAGCCTTATCTTCATTAAGACGTACTCCTTTTTAATTGCGTTGTATGATAAAAAACATTACTACCTGTCCACAGGCTGTTAACTATCGACCACAGGAAAAAAAGGGCGTTTTCAGCTGAACCGTAGCCCCTCTTTCCTGTGGCCAATAGTAAGCAACTGGTAGGAGTGTAGTCGTGATGTTTATCATACAATTCAATAGGAAAGGAGTGCCTTTAAATGACAATAAGAGTTTAATAAGAAAATTTACTCTCGTAGCCTTTAACTTCTAAAATGTCCACCGGAAAGACTCATAAGGGTAAATCCACAAGACTGTAACGAGAGTTACCAATTCTTTTGTATGTTCTCATATTTAAAAAGTACATTTAAGGGTCCACATATCTACCTACAGGGCTAGGCTAGACGTACGGAAACTCAACTTTGATTAATTAATTTTAAAACATACGAAAGAATTGGTAACTCTCGTTACAGTCTTGTGTTTTTACCCATAACATGATTTTGAGTTTGACCAAAATTACTGTTATTTGTTTCAGAAAACAACGAGTCGAACTCGTTCACAGTAAACTTGTATCCATCACGACAGCTGATGGACCGAGCCTTCGCGGACCTCACGGCGTATCTGAACTGGACGAGAATGGGAGTCATATACGAGGACTACGGTTATGGTACACAACCCTTTATACTCACTTAGTAGATCAAAGAAAGAAACCTGTGAATATACAGTGCGTAAATCTAATACGGGCGATCAATTAAACCAGGCATGGAATTCATTAGTGTAATCATGGAGTACAAGGTTTTTTTTAAGTTACTCTTAATAATGACCCCACAGACATTTTTTAAGATTATCGGAGCAGCAATGTAGGTACGAACATTTGTTATATTGTTGATATGGCAGTTATGTCATCTGCTTTTGAAATTAGCTGTCAACGAGTGTTTAACTCGCGTATGTTGCTCTACATTGCGCGCCGAATTATTTTGTATGGGAAGTTTTGATGCTCTAATTTTAAGTAAAAGTTATTTGAATGTACTTATTATGACGTAAACTAACACCCGTTAAGAGCTTCGCCCGTATTAGACTTGCACCCTGTATAAGTCATACTGACCAACTTTTACTACCGGGCCAACGCCGAAATCGCGAGAATAAATTTGACTGTCCCATACAAAACGGCCAGTTGGTCAGTATGACTTATACATTCATAGGTTTCTTTCTTTGCTCTACTATGTGATACATACTGTATATGGGCAAATTAACTTTTTGGAACCCCCAATAGCAAATGACTGCAATTAAAGTTTTTAAATCTGACGCTTTGAGTATTCCTAAAAGTAAAAAAGTTCAAATACAATTAAACTGTTAAACTCACGTGTATTTAGTCACTACGTGCGATAGGTTTCGGAGAGCGTAGGTCTCCATTATAAAGAACTGAGGCCGCGTTCATGCCAAACGACTCGCGACGCGTCGAGTACGTTCGCGCTCGCGAGCATGTTGCGCATAAATAGTTACTAAATACACGTGAGTTTAACCGTTTAATTATATTTACAGTTATTAGTGTCTCACGAATTATTCTATTCAAATAACCTTTAAACAATGTGGGTATAAAATGTGTGGGTTCCCGTTGCCTGTGAACTTTTGGAATCAGTCAGAATAAGTACATTGCTAATTCTTACTCCAGTCAATACACGGCATAATTCAATCAATCAATTCTTCAGGTGAGCTGAACATCGCTAACATAGCCAAAGACGGACGAGACATGTACTGCGTGCGGGCCTCACACGAGTACCGTCGCTCCCTAGCACTCCTCAAGTCTCAGGGTGTCTCGCATATCATCGTGGATACTGATCCGAAGAGGTTACGTCAGTTGGCTAGAGCGGTGAGTAGAAAAAGATACATAGATAACATGCAGGCTTAGCACATGATTGGTGCGACAGTAAGCCGCCGCGAGATCACAGATCAGTATAGATAGCTAACGGTGGCATGGAACATGTCGCAGCGTTATGGCCGATAGGCCTTTATAGTGTGACAGATGCGCGCCCTATGAGCCAGTCGCAACTTACCCGCGACTGCTGGATGAGCTCGGACATATCCGCAAAATGCCCAATTGTGCCGTTATTTCTTGTAAAAATAGGAGGTGTAAATAAACATTTCAAGGACTATTGAGTCACGTACCACATGAAAGTATTGATTGTTTTAGTTATTAGTTGACAAAAACCACGTATTTTTACAAATAATATATAACAACAAACCGCTGACATAAATGTCATAATGATTTTACTTGGGCGTACCAATTGGTTGAACTATTCAGTGACAAATTGTATGTGCGTTTTACATTGACGGTTTAGAATAGCAAGCAAGTTGCAATTTGGTAAGTGATCGTGCAATGTATCCAATTGCTAGCGATATTCACAACCGTCCTGTCATTTCTTGGTACGGCCGCTGCGAGCAGGCCGCGAACTAGAGGTACGACTGACCGTGCCGATGACAAATAGGGTCGATAAATTGTTGATGTATTTGATTATATTAAATTTTTCTTTCATATTTTGACCTTTGTATCAATATCTTATCTTCATAAAGGTAAAACAATATATATAGATTATATCGCGTATTATATTATTTTGAGCCTTTTACAATAACCGTTGTCAATGGTTGAAATTGTTTTATTTAAATATGTGACCATCGCGGAAACGGCTGATAACATTATATTTATTAAGGGTAAAACCGTCTAAATAATTATTTGTTCATGTGATTCCCAGCCACAATTAAGATAATGTCGTTAATAAATTGCTTTGTTCATATTCAAATATATGTTTATAATTGACATTCTGTAGTTTATTATTTACAAACCAGATCCGACACGAAAGTAAGAAAAAAGTTTTCTAATTTATTATTAAGAGACATAAAATGAAAACAAACAATATAAGGACTTAACTTAACTACCTATAAATAAAAAAATTGGCCTAAATCGCCGTCAGTGGGCAAGGTACCCAGAAGGCTGGCCGCATTCCCCCGTTGTATAGCTATACTTAAACGTTGTGCAAGGTACTGGCCAGCCCTCTGGCCGCCTAAGGTCTCTCTTAGGCGAGCCGCTAGATCTTTAAAAAGTCCATGTGCACTTGGCCCCCATGGCCCCAAGGTCTCCACACCAAACGCCGCAAATATGTAGCTGGTTCCTAAAGCAGCGTATTTGCGGCGCTTGAGGCTTTCGGCTAATGATGCCGCGGCGCCAGCAGCAACGCCGGTGACCGAAACATGGGACGGCGCCAGAGTGTCAACGCAGGTGGCGTCCCAAACTAGCGGCCGGCCCATGCTCCAGGGCACCAGCGTCCATTCCGTCAGGCCTCTTGCCTTCGTCCCTGGCCAGACCGTTGGGCTCTAGGACGGCCGGTATTTTCGCGCTAACAAGGGCGCGACGGATAACATAATGTTTATAAAGATTAGATACATCGTCCAATGCGATATTTTAATCTGTATTTATTTCTTATTAAACGATAGATCGATTTTAATGTTTTTCTTAATATTCCAGCCTAATCAAATATCTATGGATAATAATTTATCGACGTAGCCTCCTCTCTAGTGCCGCATCATATGGTAGCGCTTTAGCCAATCACAGCGTGGCAAAGGCCCGACCTCGGAGACATCGAGACTCATTACAATTTCGATTCGTTACAAATCTCTCTCTTTCATATATCTATGCGCGAGATAGATCTCCCGTCCGTCACTAGCTATATTAACAAAAGAGGAACGGATAGACTATCTCGCGGCGAGATACTGTCGCGCCAATCATGTGCTAAGCATACTGGTTAAAGATAGCTGATAGAGATATACTTACCCCCTTATTCATAAACGTCTGCTAACTTAACAAGCCGCTAAGTATTGTTTGTCCCTTTTGCTCTTATGGACACATTGTCAAGACCGAAAGGGACAGACAATTATTAGCGGCTTGTTAAGTTAGCAGACGGTTATGAATAAGGGGGTTAGTTTTTAGTTTATAGAACACAAACTGTCATAATCAGAGATCGGATGGATTTGCGACATTCTTAGTGAGTTAAGTCATTTTGATTGCATTTAGTATGAAATGTCGCATGAAAAGTCCGATCTCTGGTCATAATAAACAAAATCGTCTAACATGTACAGAAACATAATAGGGTATAAAAAGGCGTGGAGGTTCATAGGTTGTTATAAATAGTGTTTACAAACTAAAATGTGGGTAGAAGTATAAAGGGCATAAGGTAGGTTAGTTCTAATAAAAAAAAAATAACATAAAAACAATGAAGTACTAGGCAACAAAAAGAGTTTACGTTTAACTAACAATTTGCGACCAGACAACGAATTGCAAAATGGATCAATATCAAACAGATGTTTATTATAAAAATTAGGGGTTCGTCTGAAAAAGGTACGTCTAGAATATACTTGTAAACATTATAGTTTGGCTACAGCGGTGTTAAACTTTCACGATTATCGCTTATATTTTAACAATAAACGGACCTTGTAAATGTACTTTAAATATTGTCCTGACATTTCTGGCATGATGTTCCACGGCATAAACGTTAGGACAGTGTTTGAAGTAAGTTTATGCGTTTGAGTACCATTTGTCGTTAAAATGTATGTAGATTTATTTATTTGTAATGCGAATTGCAATAACATCTCGAGCCGATCTCAATTGATGGTAATTACATTTTGGTGCCGTGACCAGGACAGTCTGGTCACAGTACTAAAATGTACTGAGTTTGTGAGACAGCTGGATTTAAAAGCATCAATAAAGAGTGGAAGATGGTCATAGGGCTAAGAGCTCAGACGTGGTATTACCTTAACACTTTCCAAACAGTTTTACTTGAAATGTAAACAGTAACAACTTAACCCAACATTTTTGTTCCACAGATTCTCCAGTTACAAATGAACAACGAAAACTACCATTACATTTTTACTTCTTTTGTAAGTATTTTGTATCTTCTATTTTAATCAAGAACTACGCCGTAAGGCTAACATTTCTGTACCGGCATTTTCTTACTAACGTTCTTACCTCAAAAAATGTTTTCTAATTCTTATCCAGTAATCAAAATCACTACAATACTAAAAAATTTCAGGACATGGAATTGTTTGACCTTGAAGACTTCTACTACAACAGGGTCAACATGAGTGGTTGGCGACTGGTTGACCGTGACTCAGACAAGGTCAAGGACACGCTGCTAGTTATGGAGAAATTTCACCCTATTGGGGCTAGTATACTTACTGGAGGACATATAAAGGTTAGTAAAGGTTGAATAACAGTAAAATTCTCACCCCTTATGTGAGTGAGTGTCTCCTAACTCATCAATCCGATAAGTATTGTTTGTCCGTTTCTATCTTACACTTGTTACCATCATCATCATCATCATATAAGCCGAAAGACGTCAACGGTCCTGCGCTACCCGCATCCAGCGGACTCTTGCGACTTTCACCAGGTCATAAGTCTACCTTGTGGGGGGCTTACCCACGCTGCGCCTTCCGGTACGTGGCCGCCACTCGAGAACCTTTCCGCCCCATTGTGTTAGCATGACCGAGGCAGCGAGGCCTTTACGAAAAGAAAGAAAGAAATTTTATTTTATTAGCACAATACAACTTATAATAACTATAAATAACAACATATATATAAAAACAGATTGCGCTAAATGGGCTGCACTCAGCTTTGGTGTCACGAAATGAGTCACGGGGCACATTTAGCAACGCTGATTTTCAGTGAAACACAATACGTGGACTAGGTGGCGCTAATACCAAATATACAATTATACATACAATTAGAATTAGAACAAGCATAGACTTAACACTAAAATATAAATGAAAACACCGAAATCCAAGCCTTATCAATATCATGCGTATTTGTTTGTGTGCGTATGTATGTGTAGGTATGTGTGCGAGAGACAGATTTTGCGGGAAGAGAGAGGGGAGATGCACGGCTGCCTAGGACATGTATTCAAAAGGGGTATTAGTAATCGTGTTCAAGTATTAAGAGCCACATATTTTAATTAACTGTACAATAAATTTGATTTCCTTCGAACGATCAATGTAACGCGTGTCCTGCTTAATTGTCAAACGCTGCGAATGGCTGCGGACTGTAATTGTCAAGTGGGTCAAAATTATTTTCGTTGTCTTGTTTCATACCACTCTGTCACGCTTTTAGTTGCTGTTTCGCATCAATATATTAATTAAATCCGGTGCACATGTATTTCTTTATCACACTAGATTTTAATCCATACATCAAAATTGAAAACAAAACATCATCTCATACAAAAATCACCACTGCGTCACGTATTTTAGGGACACAAAATAAGACACCGAAAAGAATTTTAACCCAAGTGATATTAAAGATGTTTTTGAACTACATTGCTTCTCACCAAACTTAACTTAGAAAATTAATTACATTTAATATTTGAATTTTAATCAAATAATTCTCATGGTTTGGCTATTATCAAAACTGAACACTTTTAATGAAACTGAGGTGATAAAACACTGCATGGTGTTAACCGAAAAATGCAAACAATATACCAGGGGGCTTAGCACATGTTTAGTGCGACAGTATGTCGCCGCGAGATAGATTATTCATCCTTCTTTTATTCATAATAGTTAGTAAAAGATAGAAAATCTATCTCGCGGCGACATACTGACATACCAATCATGTGCTAAGCATACAGCTTGCTAAGTTAGAAAACTACGTCCAGCAGTGGACTGAGATAGGCTGATGATGTTTTAAGCGACGCGGATGAGCGGGGTGGACAGAGGGAAGGGGGAGGAATCCCCCCGCGGCAGATCTCATTGCGCGCTATACCGACAGCACGTTATATTCGCTCCTGTTTTTTAATTGTATTTTATTTTGTTTTTTGGCTCTGTAATAGTCTAATTTTCTTTAATAAACACATGCCGACGAACAAATAAAACATGGAAGCCGCACGCCATACTAAATTGCTTTTCAAAAACGGTCCTGAATTTTAGTTGACAAGTGTCACCCTCTCTTCAATGCATCACGGTAATGAATTTCAATATCAACCTATAAGTATTTAAATTGCCATTTTAAAATAGTTGTGATTGGCTATATTCTATAAACATTTGTCAAAGATGCTGCGCCGAAATATGCGCGGTGTTAAGAAAAGCGCTATGTCCTGCCCATCTTGGCACAATTGAACAATTGTGTTTGGGGGCATTTTTGAGCTGGCATTAGATGTCCATGTTATATACATATGGTCGCAGCATTTTGCAGAGTGTTAGTGCTGACCATTTATTTGTGGGACCCCTGAATACCTTACAGATGTGATCTTTTAACCTTTCAGACTGAACCAGCTCTCCTATACGACGCCATCCAAGTGTTAGCGATGGCGTTAGCAGCCACCAAGGACGTGGGTCCCACCAACGCGTCCTGCGATGACGAGACCCCATGGACCCATGGGAAGGCT
This sequence comes from Thaumatotibia leucotreta, assembly GCA_025490895.1. NCBI lineage: Eukaryota > Metazoa > Arthropoda > Insecta > Lepidoptera > Tortricidae > Thaumatotibia > Thaumatotibia leucotreta. The sequence goes on from JALPQI010026803.1 coordinate 12,009, forward strand.
GTTATGGACAATATTAACAATGTAAGTTTTTTGCTTCATGTGTTTTTTATTTCATAAATAAATATCTGGAGACATACTATAGCGTGGGTAGGCCCCCCCACGATATTTTTTTTTTATGTTGGCACAACAAAGTGGCTCCACTCCACCTGATCGTAAGTGAAAAGTAGAGCCCAAATCGCGGCGGCAACGAACAGGAGACAAGACAATCAGTAACCTGTTATTTGCCACCGCCTTGCTGGACCGATGACCTGGTGAAGGTCGCAGGAGTCCGCTGGATGCGTGTGGTGCACGACCGGTCATTGTGGCAATCTTTGGGGGAGGCCTATGTTCAGCAGTGGACGTCTTTCGGCTGATATGATGATGATGATGATGATGATACTAAAATTATATTTCACGAAGGTAACGGTGCGGCTCCACTGACTCGGAGCGGAGAGGAGCTGTGCAGAATTGACCAATTACATTCTTCAAATTCGAATTCGGAACACTGTGATGCGGTCCCATTGGCCGAGCTCCCACAACTCCGCTCCCTTACTCACGTTTTTAAGTCGAAAAATGCTCGACATGCTTCACTCCGTACATGAGGAGCTTCTTCAAGAGCCAATCGCCATGGCTGCGCGTCGAAGATTGCGCGCTGCGGCCCTGCTCGATCGACGAAATATAATTTTAGTATGAAAGAGTTTCATGAGAGTTTTGTGTTAACTATGCGTATAAGGAGGTAAATATCCAAAATCGCCACGCTGGGCAAGCGGATTGGTGATCGCCAGTAATGTGTCCACTATGATGATGCTGCTGCCCATCATCAATGTTTTGTCAATAATGGTCAGTGACACTTCAATCCCTTAGTCGACTCTTACGACACCCGAAGGATGAGTTGGGGTGGTGACAAATGTATTCTTACTACCGTCGCCATACGGCCGTGATCAAAGAACAAATATTTGTGACAAATAAATACACAAATAATGCCCTCGGTGAGATTCGAACCCGTAACCTCTAGCTTCGTAGGAAAGGTCACTACTAGGCTACGGAGGCTGGCAAGTGCATGCAGTGGTTTTCCTATATTACTGTTGCTATAGATACTCGTAGTTCCACGAGAGTTGAAGTCACGCACACATCAACATGTCATGTAAACACACGGGGAATTTGAAATTAGTGTTCTTTTTTTCGTACTGACAGCAAACCAATTAATTGCAACTGTAAGATTGACCAAAAAGTTTGTTCAAGGAATTTGCTTCAATATTTTGACGCAAGTCATTCATTCATTCTCTAAATTCTTTGTAATTAGTAATTCATTTGTATGTGTGTGTAATTATTCACCTCAACTCTGCTGAAATTACCTATAAAAGGATCATAAGCTAGAGTCCTTAAAATACCATTCATATGGACATAAAGTTTAGCTTCTTACGAATGCCGTAGTTATCTGCCATAAGGTTATCTTCATGATTTTCAGAATTGTATCCTTTTTTCTCAGATCCACGCTCACGGTCTAACAGGACCGATCCAATTTCAAAATGGCGTCCGCACCAACTTCACTCTGCAGTTAATGCGGCTAGTGGGGGGAGAGAAGGGGGGCACGGTCGTCTCCGGACATTGGAATCCGGATGCCGGACTAACTATAACGGATCCGGCGGCTTATAAGAGAGATCCACCCCCAAATGTTACGCTAACCATCGTTACTGTAGAGGTACGTGTTCATTTATTCCGTCATACAGGACGGCAGGTAGACAGGAGTCTGCCTGCGACCTCTTATGTGACGCTATGCCCGAAATTTCAGTATTTATTATAATATAATAACCAAATTAAAAATTAAAAAAACCGAGTTCAACCGATTTCTCCAAGATCTTTGATTTGTTTCCATCATTGGTTTCCTATCGTCAAATCCTACTTTCTGAATGCAAATGCTTGTTAATGAATTAAAGTTACCAAAAGCGCCATACATATAGGTACCTATTTGAAGAGATCCCTCCATTTCTCCAAGATCCCATCATAAGACCCCAACTTGGTGCCAACGGGACCATCTCGGGGTTATACACGTTCGATTACAAAAAAAAATTCAAATCGGTTCACGAGAGATATCGGGTAATATACATACAACAATAAAAAAATTCCGTCGAATTGAGAACCTCCTCCCTTTTTGAAGTCGGTTAAAAATTAAACGTTTGTCGCTAAAATATGTGTAGCAATGTACAAGTTGCAAAACATTCTCACAATTGCGGGAATATACACCGTGTTTTTATTGATATCCGTTAAATTAAAGGGAAGGTTATTTAGGTCAAAAATAATCAATTTCTCTAAGAAACTAGTATCTTAACTCTTACTGTTATTGACTTATTAAAAAAATAAGTTTAATGACTGAACAAGTGTATTGCAACCTTTATTACATCCTAAGGCCAGCCTTACACCTGTAAGTTCTTTCGTAAGTTATAGGGATGGGGCTATACTAAGGAATGAGATAGTGATATTCACCTCTCATTCCTTAGTATAGCTCCGTCCCTATAACTTACGTAAGAACTTACAGGTGTACGAGCGCTCTAATGCTACTTATTTTGACATGTCCCGTCAGTCACCTGAAATTAACTTTTGTGTTATTCTTAAGGTTCTCTCACACTTACCATTTCATTTATTATGTATGAAAACGAAAAAAAAAAAAAATTATCGACTAAATGCTATATACCAGGTAGCTCCAATTAACGTACCAAGCAGCCTGTTAAATTTAACGGAATTAAAAAAAAAACACGGTGTACTTGAAAATTTCCGAGAATTTTCATGAGAATTTAAGAGTAAGTTCTAAATGTGAATGTTTCCACGAGAACTTATAAAAAAGTGTTATTAAGAATGTTGTATTTCACAATTGAGTAAACAAGGCATAAAAATGTACCTTAAAAGGCATGTAATACGAGTGTACAACGGTTTTGGCATGATTATATAGCTTGTAAAGTTTAAATTGCCGAGGAAATTTTCTATAAAAGTTTCGCAATTTATGAAATTTCTCATCGGTACATTGCTAAATATGAGTGATAATCGTGAAAGTCTAAATCAATATAAGTACTGTTCAATCATTTCAGGAGAAACCTTACGTAATGGTAAAAGAAGGCTGGAACCTCCAAGGAAACGCCCGTTTTGAAGGCTTCTGCATAGACCTCCTGGCCAGAGTGGCGGCGCAGGCTGGCTTCGCGTACCGATTGCGACTTGTTCCAGACAACATGTATGGTGCCAGGGATCCGGATACTGGGCAGTGGAATGGAATTGTCCGGGAGCTTATGGATCGGGTAAGTAAAATTGTATGTTTTTTCATTATTCACTATGTTGTTGTTGTATTCTGGCCATTTTTCCGCAACTCTACATCAAACGAGCCTATTTTGCGTGGTACCAACACTGGCCTAGTTGTTACTTGTTGGGGACTTCACATGCACCCTTAAATTTCTTCGCAGGTGCAAGCAGGTTTCCTCACGACGTTTTCCTTCACTAACTCCGGATTAATTTTAGGTCGATAGCGCCATCTAGTGCCACCTTAGCACAATATTTCAATATTATGGCAACTCGCGTCAAATTAAGTCGAACTCACGCCTTCATTACAAGGAAAGAAAATCCCCTTCTTTTACATACCATGTTCCCAAACCGGTCATTGCTGGTGGTAGGACCTCGTGCAGGGTCCGCCCGGATACCTACCACCGTCTTACCCGTTAACCTACCGCTAAATAGCAGTGTTTGCACTGCTGTGTTTCGGTTTGGGGGTAAAATAGCTAGTGTAGGCAGCGCATAGGCGATTTTTTGATCACTATGTCCATGGGCCTTAGTTACTGCTTTCCATCAAGTGGGCTGAGAGCTCAGTTGTCTACCTTTGTCACATAAATGTTTGGAGGACACCTATGTTCAGCAGTGGCCTTTCAGCTGATATGATGATGACCATAATAGTCATTTAATGGTTTCAGAAAGCTGACATCGCCGTGGCATCCATGACGATAAACTACGCGCGAGAAGCGGTTATAGACTTCACGAAGCCGTTCATGAACCTCGGCATCGGCATACTTTTCAAGGTGAAGTACAGTCAAAGGCATCTGAGTTCCTGCATACTAAGACATTCTTATCAGGATGCTTAGCCAAGTTGCCAATCGCTACCGCTTAGTAGCGTATCGTAATTTTCCCTCTGTGACTCTTTCATATTAGTGCGACAAAGACAGTAAGCTGCCTTTCGTCTACGATTGACGATTAAGCGTTAGCGATTGGCAACTGAAGGTGCCGAAGGTGCCGTGTGGTGACGGCAGTAAGAATACATTTGTCACCACCCCAACTCTTCCCGAGGGTATCGTAAGAGTCGACTAAGGGATTGAAGTGTCACTGACTATTTGTCTAAGATTGATGATGGGCAGCAGCGTCATCATAGTGGACACATTACTGCGATCGTCAACCCGCTTGCCCAGCGTGGCAATTATGGGCATTCCACCTCACCAATTCGTCCATACGTATAGGCTCAGGAGAGGCCGTTGTCAGGCAGTGGACTTATATAGGCTGATGATGATGATGATGATTGGCAACTTGTCTAAGCACCCAACTTTGCTAAGTTATGTGGGTAACAGTTTAGATATATCAGCTCTCAAAGTTGTAAGAGTATGTCCCTCACCCTCTATTTCTTAAACTAAATTTGGAGTACCTATTCTATTTTCTTCGGTTGCCGCGATGGTCGCTAATGAAATAAAACCATTTGAAACGGATTATTATCGCGTAGATATATTAATTAAATTTTCATCACACTTGCTGTCTAAACGCGCCATTGCTTGCATGCGTAGCGGGAGTAATAGAAAAGTAAAATTCCCTAGGGAGTAATAGAAATGTCAGTACGTCATAGAAAAACATTTTGTCTTAAAACTTATTTTTTTGTCCGCAAGTGTAATGAAAAACATTGTATGCATCACGGTCGGTAAGCGAAATACTAACTCGAGTCATTAAAAGCCTAATTATTCTAACACTCTCGTTAGTAATTCCGCACTTACCTCCCTTGATGCACAATGTACTATTAACTAGATCCCAACTTTTCGAACGCTTTACATGGTTCAAGGCTCCGACCGCAGACCAGATCTGATTTAAATAATTTGGTGTATAAAAAATTGAACGTGATGCATACTAATAAACTCAGCGATCTTTGGTTTTAATAAAGTATCTCTTATAATATAGTTTTTGAGACTTAACTGTAATTTTGTATTTGCTGCTACGGAAACCTTTGCGCATGTTACTTGCGCGTGTTACACACACTTTGGTTTTATGTCAAAATGTAAATGTCAAATCCACATCTATAACAGGGTAATCTAATGTTTTTTTTTAATTATTTAGGTATAAGTAGGTAACATTTTAGATATATTCTATTTTACCTTGACATTGTAAATAATTATGTGCCATATTAATTATAGAACTGCATGTGCATGAATAAATAAGTAGGTAACTTAATATTGAATATTTGTACGCCTAATTAAGGTAAAATAAGGAATGATAATGTTTACTCTATACCACCTGTTTGTACCCTTATTTGTTCAAATAAATAAATTGAATTGAATTGAATTTAAAAAAATAAATTAAATGACAAAAAGGTTGTCGAAACCTGAAAACTTTATTTGACAATAACATAAGAGACTTTGACAGATAATCTAAGCATTAATATGGCTAGTATCGTTTTCGCCCGGTAACGAAAGTTTAAATTTTAAGTTATAATTTTGCGGTTTTCTAGGTCGTGAAAAAATACATTTATATTTTTTTCCGTTAATCAGATATTGATTAATAATATAAGCCAAACTTTAAAGATGGGTCAAGTAGTCTATTAGTGGTATAGTAATCAAAGATGTCTTCCACAGGTCCCAACATCACAACCGACTCGTCTCTTCAGCTTCCTCAACCCGTTGGCCATCGAGATCTGGTTATACGTGCTGGCTGCCTACATCCTCGTGTCTTTCACTCTGTTCGTGATGGCCCGGTTTTCTCCATACGAGTGGTAGGTCTATGGCAACAAGCCATTTGTAGGTGGTATGACCTCGTGCAGGGTCCGCCCGGACCCTGCACGAGGTCCTACTACCCGGACCCGGACCCGGATTTAGATTATCGAAAGTTTTTCAGAAATGCTTCATAAGACTGTACCCAGAATAACTTATGAAATGTCCTTGATTCCAGGTCTTCTAGTACTCATGTTTGCGGACATGAGACGAAATTACTTACGAATCAGTTCAGCGTCTGCAATTCTCTCTGGTTCATCACTGGGACTTTCCTGAGACAAGGCTCTGGCTTAAATCCGAAGGTAAGTCATACTTTCATGAATAGGGCATGATCCCTCTTTCAATATGCCTCTTTATTACCTATGTAGCGTGCAAATGCGTGTTTAGACAATTTCTACATTTTATAATAAAGAATTAGAATTGAAAGTAAAAGAGTCATTCTCATAAGCGCTTCAAACATCGTATTTAATTGGTCGTATTTTTACAGATTTGTATTCGCATACTGTTTATATCGATGCTCTCGCTATCAAAAGGTCTCAGAAACTACCAAATACATAGCATTAAATAGTTAATAATTTGCTAAACATGCAGCTAAAGACATTTCGTGTTTGGGTTTCGGGGTTGTATGTATAACAGATTTTGTCGACAATAGTGTTTTTATTTAAATGGAAATAAACCCTCTAAGATAAGCAAAAATGCATTTCAAATTTAAAACCCAACAACAGTCTATAGAATTAAAAACCAAAGTGGCTTCGCATGCATTAAAGGGTAAAGTAATTTGAGAAAAAAAACCTCTTAGAAATAAGAACGCACTGAATGCAAAACGTGCAAATACTCTTCAGATTTGACCCAGACATTATGTTCATACTTACAGGCAACTTCCACCCGAATAGTCGGCGGTATATGGTGGTTCTTCACACTTATCATCCTATCTTCGTACACGGCGAATCTGGCAGCGTTTCTGACGGTGGAACGAACAGTGCTGCCAATACAGAGCGCAGCAGACTTGGCAGCGCAAAGCAGTGTGCAGTACGGGACTCTGAATGGCGGGTCTACTATGACCTTCTTTAGGGTAAGAGTAAGATTAAATGTTACATAGCATAATCACAAAGTACCCAAATATAGAGGGTCTGTTTCATAGAAGGCTCAAATAGTTCGGGATATGTTACAAAAGATGTCACTAGGAGCACGATTGACTAGTAATAGATTTAGTTTTATTTGAAATCCAGATATTTACTACCTGTTAGTGCACAGTTTTAATTAATTTAGCATCATACATCGAAAATAGTCAAAACCACCCTTTCTAGAAGAGTAAATTAGTAAATAAAAAAATTAACTATTTTTGGAATAAATTGATTTCAGCGCCATCTATTATTGCACGTACATATTTTTTTGCGTTTTTCTCGATACGCGTCAAACAGTACACTACTCGAGTCTTGACAGAAATAATCTATAGATGTCGCTAAACAAAATCTTGCATATATTGATTTTAAATGTTTAAGGAGGTCTAAAAAAACCGAAAAACTAATAAATACATACAAAAAAAAGTAAAAAGTCCCTAAATCGCTAATAATAACAAAAAATACATACATTACAAGTCATATGCTAGGATTTGAACCCGTAACATAACAACTGATAACAATAAATAGCTGAGAGCCTACCGCGAAACACGTACGAAGTGTTGCCTCTCTCTCGCACTCGTGAATTCCACTATAAGTGTGACAGGGAGGCAACACTTCTTTCGATGTTCGCGGTAGGGCCTCTGATTAGGGTATATCCGAATTATATAACAGATACATTGCGGCGCGGCGTTGCCGTTTAGTTGTCAGCATTCTCTTTGCTTTACCGTAATCTGACGAGCTGGCAACAAACGAAACGAGAGCCATAGAAAATTGAAGGTAATCTGAGCATTGCATTCTGTTTCTATTCTACGCTTCAATACCAAACTCACATAGCGAAATAATAATTAAACTCTTACTAATGGCACTCTATCAATATCATTGGCAATAAATAGCTCTACTCTGTCCAACATCCAACAAACTCTGTAAGAAAAAAAGGGCTAATACTAATTTTCTCTTATTGTGTCTACATTTTTTGAATTTGCCATTTGTGTCCATTCTAAGATCCAAGATGGCGGGAACTTTTTTTGCAATTTTCATCATTGTACTCGTTTCTGACTAATTCGCATTCGCATACGTGGAATACGATTTCCGGGTCCATTCTAAAATCCAAGATGGCGGGAAGTTTTTTTTGCAATTTTCATCATTATACTCGTTTCCGACTAATTCGCATACGTGGAATACGATTTCCGGGTCCATTCTAAAATCAAAGATGGCGGGAACTTTTTTTTGTAATTTTCATCATTATACTCGTTTCCGACTAATTCGCATACGTGGAATACGATTTTCGGGTCCATTCTAAGATTCAAGATGGCGGGAACTTTTATTTTGCAATTTTCATCATTATACTCGTTTCCGACTAATTCGCATACGTGGAATACGATTTCCGGGTCCATTCTAAAATCCAAGATGGCGGGAACTTTTTTTTGTAATTTTCATAATTGTACTCGTTTCTGACTAATTCGCATACGTGGAATATCATTTTTGGGTCCATTCTAAGATCTAAGATGGCGGGAACTTTTTTTTTGTAATTTTCATCATTATACTCGTTTCCGACTAATTCGCATACATGGAATACAATTTCCGGGTCCATTCTAAGATTCAAGATGGCGGGAACTTTTTTTTGCAATTTTCATCATTATACTCGTTTCCGACTAATTCGCATACGTGGAATACGATTTCCGGGTCCATTCTAAAATCCAAGATGGCGGGAACTTTTTTTTGCAATTTTCATCATTATACTCGTTTCCGACTAATTCGC
>JALPQI010026804.1:0-13424 GCA_025490895.1 Thaumatotibia leucotreta
ATACCGGCAACTCGTAACATCGAGTTTGCTTAGTAAATACCCCGTTGTCATACTAATAATATGTAAGAGTATTTACCGTCCCCTAATGTATATGCCATATTCCAATGCCTTCAGTATAAGTAGACCCCGTTAGCTTGTAGCACTGACATTAGAGATTGTAAGGATTTTTCATTGACTGCATCGAACACATTATTGTATATCATAAGAAACCGATAGCAAAAACGTCGATAAAAACGTCATATCCCTACGAAAAAATATGTCAGTGCAACAACATAAACGGGGTCTAATTATGAACGTAGGCTGTGAGTGGATATGTGAAGATTGCTAGAGCTTAGACAGTTGTATGTCTGAAACGATGAATGTCGAAAGCTGGCAATACAAAAGCCGTGTCGGTGAAATTGTGTGAATATAACATTGTGTGTAATACACCACAGGTTTATTACAGGTACATACTAATACACCAATTTGGCATTTACACCTTCTTCGGATCCACCTACACGAGTTATTTCGGGACACATATATTATAAAATGTTTGAATTTATTTGGGCTTATTAAAGCTTCGGCTAGTGAAATTCAACAGGATATCCCGGATAAGGCTTTGCGTGTGGAATTTAATTAATATTTATGGTAGAATACGTAATTGTGTAGGTATAAAAAAAGCAATTGAAGAGATGGGAATCTTTCCATAGGAAGAACAATTGTGTTATAGTTAAAGTATTATAAAATTTATTCGACAAAATATACAAGATTGAAACTATAATTTTATAAAACTACATTATAAATAAAAATATACAACTAAACTAAATCTAAAAACTGTCCCCGCGGCATGGTACCAATGATGCTGGCATAGTTAAAGTAAAATTTAGTAGAACAAACATGTTTTGCCTTAAGTAAGACACTTTAATATAAGAACAATTAACATTTTAAAACTAAACTGCACAATCCTAAGTCATTAAATAGAACATTTCACCTTCCTTACCTATGTTGAACAAATAAAAATCTTTGAATCTTTGAATCTTTTTAGAACATTTACCTGTAATTGAGGAAAACCTGAAGGAAACATTGACAAGGTTTCATTGCTCCGTGAAAATATTAAGCCGTGATTATTGTTCACTTGTTGTATAGCTTTTACTTACATCATGATCACTTTTTATACATCAAAATTTCTGTGGTCTAGTACAGTATTTAATTTTTTGATATGTTCGAACGAGATTCGGCCTCGTGGGGGTTGGAGGTCGCGTGTTAATAGTTGTCATTGATAGCGCATATCTACTTCTAACCCATTTTACCCTCCTCTTCTTGCATTTTGGGAATAGGTAAACCTATTTTTTATTTTTATTCAAGTTCATTCCATACTAGATTTAATATGAAGCAATGATAACAGATACACAGACCTACTAAACATATATGTAAGTATATTTACAACACGTGATGCTTTATGTACTGAAATACAATAAAACGTATTTCAAACACTTTTTATTACTTTTAGAACATATATGTGATGGCAGGATAGGCGTAGGCATATGTACTTATTTAGCACACCGAAAATAATAGTGTAAGTTTACTCTGTCTCTTTTCGTGAGAAATGCAGTTACAGTGGAGTAAAAAGGACAGAATGATGACGACATGTTTCAGGGATTTTCCGGCTTTTCATGGTGACGTATGTGAAAACAAATATCCGTTGCGCTCGCTCGACCAATTACTTTCCTATCTGCATCGACGAAATGAGATGCGCATATGTGTCGGAGGAAACAGAATTTTCAATGTGAATTTGTTTCCCATATTAGATAACTAATGAAATTCTTAGTTTACCTGCTTCTTATTATTGTACGGTTAACCAAGTTATTCGCCTTACTCTTTTGCATGCATATTGTATGGAGATGTGTAAGGTAAATAATTTGGTTGACTGTACGTCACACAAAAAACCATTGAATATAAACGATACTGTAGTTAAACGATACTTTTCACATCCTCTCAGAACTCGATTACTGTTGAGAAATAGTTATTTGTTATACAAGGGTGCGAAGTTGTATTTTACCCGCGAGTATGAAATTGAAACACAAGCAAGCGAAAGGACTCTATAGTTGAACCACAAGCGAAGGAAGCAAGTGGTTCTAAAATAGAATCCTGAGCGCAGCGAGTGTTTTAACATACGAGAAGTAAAATACATTTGCACCCGTGTGTAACACAAAACTTTTCCCCTCACTATAGCGAGGAAACTCAAAAAAGGTAATTATTTGTTCACATTACAATCATCATCAGGTTAGTGATAATAATTTTCCAAATGCATCATGTATTTAATGCAAGATTTTGTCGCAGTAAACTTAGCACGAAAAAGTAAACACGGCACGATTTTAATACATTCCTGTAGTTGCACACCAACGCCAATGCATTATTAAATCATTCTCATTCATTATTTTTACAAAATTATAACAGAACACTCTGAAATTTGTTTAGTTTACTATTTTTGTGCGTGTTCGAGTCGGTAAATAAAGATTATAACCTATAATATACATTGACAATGTTGACGTTGACATTTTTTGCGTTTTATGATTGCATCTAGTCATCTTATCATCATTTACTAAAACAATTGTTACTTATGGAATTTTAGGATTTATGTGTTAAAATCATCACATTATATAAAGGATTGTATTTTACACTAAATTCTCAAACAAATTATTTAATTATCATTAATATGGAACGATTTCCATGAGCATTTTACGATTTTTTATTTGTTCAACGAATGATACTTCGCGCTACGCTTCAAGGTCATTACTTTGCGACACAAGTGAATAATATGCGTTTTTACACGTTCGTATTAAAGGGTAAACGAGCGCTTTACGAGCTAGTGAGGGGAAAAATACATTGTGCAAGTTTACTATCAATATTACAGTGTTTTGGATGTAGAGAGAAATAAAAATATCCTAAATGTATAGGGGTCTCCCTAAATCAATCGATGCAGAAAAGACTTATGCCGGTTGAAAATAGTTTTATATCGACGGCATAAGAGCTTAAACCCATTGCCGAGTCGGCTGAGCAGATACGTCCCGGTCGACATCTTTTTCACTCTTATACCGTCGACACAAAGCTTTCTGAAGAAACCCTAATTCTCGTGCTTAGGAAGATCTGAAAACCACCTGACCATACATACTGAAAATTAAATGTACTAAGTCAAACTGTGGGATAAGCAATCGAAATCACTAGTAATCAAATTAATTCAATTGAAATAATAGTGAAGTACGGTTTATACTAGAAAATTAAGATTTTCCAAAAGGTAGTGACTAATACCATTTTTGAACTATATTTATAGCTCGAAAAAGTTAACTATTCAATTTTCATTATTATTATGTTTTTACTAAAGTAGTTCACACTTTTGCCCAGTTCTGGCCTCTTTTAATCCCATACCATCTGATGCTAATCTGCAGAGAATAATTTCCGCACCAAAAATGAGTAGTACATTTTTTAATAATATGTGATGCCGATAGGAGTAGGGTAAAGAAGTGTTACTTTTTGTTAGGCTGAGAGGATGAAAGGCAATAAGCCGCGTATATAAAATATAATCTATTCTGAAAAAAATATATAATGCAATGAATTTAAAAGTTACATTTTATTCCGTAATTTAATTCTAAACGTCCACAAATCATAGCCATCAAATCAAATCTTTACTTTATCAACCAACATAAACTTCAGCAAAATCAAGCTCTCGGAAAATTGTTGTTGACCGGAAATCCCCCTCAGAAGTTAAACCACACCGTTGATTTTGAGCGAGTTATGAGCTAGTTGTGAAGTATTCATGTGAAATGCCAACTTTGGAGTGCTTACCTATTTAGTAATTGACGTGACTAAGTTTATACTAGCATTGATTGTGTCAGGTTTTTGGGTCATTTGCAGAAAAGTGTACTTTTAATATCACGAAAATAAGTATGTAAATTTTTTTCAATATACTTATTTTCAAAACTACAATTTATGTACATAGATTAAATCTAACTAATCTACTTAACCTAACCTATATCTAAGATTGGCCCTTGTGGCATTGTACCGAGGATGCTGGCGGCATTTCCTCGCTGTATCGCAATACTGATGCGTCGCCAGCTCTTCGGTCTTTAGTTACATCAACCAGACGTTTCGCGATCTCAGCAAACAATTTGCGTGCGCTGGGGCCCCAAGAACCTAAAGTTGTAACCTAGTATGTAAATTGAGATTTCTCAGTTTAGTTACTCCCATGCTAAATGTATGAAAAATTCTGTAACAAATTTGAGATTTTTTTTTATCAGTTTCGTTACATTTCGTTTCATACATTTAGTATGGGTGTAACTAGATTGAGTAATCTCAATTTACATACTTATTTTCGTAACATTAGGGACATTTTTTTTGTTTCATAACTGAAAAGTACGCACGATGCCGAGTAAAATAAATGTATTACAGTCCATGATCGCAAAAAAAATTAAAAGGTACAATTTTTCTGCAAATGACCCTTTTATTAATTTTATACCAATACCTATATGTGTTACCATCATGTAGGCTTTTGACCACGCCCTAGGCGTTAATTAATCTATTAAAAACTCAAATTTATAAACTTTTTAACGTTCTAATTTTACCTTAGAACGTTAAAAAGTTTATAAATTTGAGTGAAGAGCAATGTACCTAAAAGTTAGGTAATTTTCAATTATCTCTTACAATGGCAGTTTGTAGCCATTTTACTACTAAGTAGATGATTGCTCAACATGTTTCGATCCATCAAGAGGTCTCTTAATGGGTCAAAACATGTCGAGCAATCATCAACTTAAATAGGTGGTAACCCGGTTCGACAATATTTTAATATGCTTGAGTCTCACGTTAGTTATAATTCTAAAATTTTACTACACGTTTTACACGCGTTAAATCGTCAAAGAAAAAAATGCACATTTAATTTAAATACTTGTGGACTATACATATATAGGGTGGTCCAAACCTTGAAGTCAAAAAATTTTTTTTTAGATTCCTCACGCTATGAGCTATCAGAATATACCCCATGTATGTTAGTCGATTTTTTGTAGTTTTCGAGTTATGAATTTTTGAATTATTTTTTTGAGAAATTTTGGAATGAAGAAATTTATTAATAAAAAAAAAACTATTGCGCTTTTTAACTAGTTTCTTTTTGTAAAAGTGGTACTAAAGATAAAGCATTTACTGACAAAAAAATAGCGTCCTCACTTTGATACAAGTAGGATAAAAAATACCAAATTCAAAATTTTACGTTAAAAACGCATCAAAATAGCATTAACGTACGTAAAAAAAAAATAAAACATATCCCAAAGATTTTTGGTAATCTAAAGACTGCCCTAGACCTTAAAGCTTCGTAAAGGCAAAAAAAAAGTGATGCTTAATGATGAGGATTTTTCGGAGTAGTCGAATAAACTTAAAAAAGGTTAAAATTTTAAAGTAGTAAAAAATTACTTGAATAACTACACAAATTGAGTATTCATGGTATTTTCTGTCTTTGTTTATTGATAAGAACAACAAAACAGACGAAATTTTACTATATATTTAAATTAAAAATGTAGAAGCTTTTTTTTATGTTTATTTAACCGACTACTCCGAAAAATCCACATCATTAAGTATCACTTTTTTTTGCTCTTACGAAGGCTCAAGGTCTAGGGCGGTCTTTAGAATACGAAAATTCCTTGGGATATGTTTTATTTTTTTATTTACGTACATTAATGCTATTTTGATGCATTTTTAGCGTAAAATTTTGAATTTGGTATTTTTTTATCCTACTTATGCAAGTAGGATAAAAAAATACCAAATTCAAAATTTTCATCATATCATCATAGTGAGGACGCAATTTTTTTTGCCAGTAAATGCTTTATTAGTAGTAATACTTTTACAAAAAGAAACTAGTAAAAAACCCAATAGTTTTTTTTACTAATAAATTTCTTCATTCCAGAATTTCTCAAAAAAAATTTTTCAAAAATTCATAACTCGAAAACTACAAAAAATCGGCTAGCATACTTGGGGTATATTCTGATAGCTCATCAAAATTTTTTGACGTCAAGGTTTGGACCATACTGTATGTATATTGATTCAGACTTTCACTTTCTGTCTGCCTGCGACCACGGGTGTAACGTCATGCCCGAAACGTCAAGATATAATTAAACTTAAGTTTACGCGATTAAGAGCCGTTTGTATATTTTCATATATTACAATATTACTCGTTTTCATAAAGGCCCCATGAAAGTAACATACTGCATTCATAATAATAATTGTAGCATGATGTCATTATAAACTTTAGTTACGAAAAAACTATTGCTTGAACCAGTCGTGTCGGGATTTCCAGTATGTATACAGGGTGGAAAGATAAGTCGGGCCCTGGAGAGAAACTACCTTTAATCCTTAAGTTGGCTCAGTTTACTCAAAGGAAACATTCTATCATTTTAAAAAAAGAAGATTACTGCATTTAAAGATATTATTATTTTTTCGAAAGAAATGTAAAGAAAAAAAAATCTTTTTGTTAGAACAAAAAATGTTCAATTTTAGGAAAAATTATTCCACAGACGAATGTTAGATATAATGATTGTCGGCGGAATTTAAACATTATCGTTAGCTCAATCGAAAATTGCAAAAGAAAGTGATTTTAGCTGGTTCAATTCCCGGGCGAGACAAGTAAAGTGAATAAAAACTGAATACAGTTCGGTTTCGTATTTAAAATAAAATAATGTTTCCTTTCAGTGAAACGAGACAACTTAAGGTTTTAAAGTAGTTTCCCTTCAGAGCCCGACTTATCTTTCCACCCTGTATTTAGATAAGTGATCATCGGTGACTACCGACTATAGATAGTCTTAACGACACATGTATTCGGGCCCGTGAGTAATTAATATAAGATTGTCCGCGTATCCCAATACACGTGCGTGCATATTGACGAGTAGCGGAACCCTTTTCTATGAGTTTTAAGTATGAATATTTTGTACACTTCCACTACGGCAAAAATTCAGATGAGACCAACATACCGTGTTTAATATTGTATTTTTTTTTAATTCGGTGGGAATTTGCTATTTTGTTTCTCACGTGTAAATTTATAAAATATTTTGTTTCTCACATGTTTTAAGTACGGATTTACCGCTACTTTTATCGCGTGTTCGTTCTAAATATACGAATATTACAGTCATGCATTACCTAAGTGCATTTGAAACTTTATTTTTATTCACATGCCTACATATATAAGCCACAACATATTTATAAATATTAAACATCTTTAATTAGGTACTAACGAAAATATACTGAGATAGAAATGAAGAAGCCATTAATAAACTGGGCCAGCGTAATAAAGGCAAACGCTGTCTTTGTCAGCACTTGTTGCATGTCCCTTTTCCTTGTATTTCGAATCCCTATTCAACCGACGTGCTTTTTATAAGAAAAATTAGACCGCAGACTATCCATTTATTTTTGCCATTCGACGTCGTTTCGTTTGTTTGATTGTGTTTTATCTGCCGATTAGAAATACACCAATTTTTTATCGATCAGGTTTCATAAATAAAACAACAGGAGAATTTAAAGAATACATCTCGATATTAATTCATAATAGGCAAACAGAATCGTTTGTTTCAAAGTCCAGTCCAACTATAGGTATTTACCTACGTTGATTTAATAAAAAAAAAATGTATAGATTAAGCAGTCCATGTTTAATTAAGATTAAGCTTTATTTATGTTTTTTTTGGAAATAAGAACGCCATCATACACTCCGATTCATGAAATGTCTCAGCTCGCCGCTTTACCGTTTGAAATAACAAGGACCTATTTCTCGGAAAATATTCAACATTGGCCTTGAAAGGCTATTATAATAGACCATACAAGCAGTGCCAGCGTTTTACATGGCTGTGTAGTCCAATACGGGAGAGACAACACGACACAATTTCTGGCATGTGTAGTGAGCGTGTGGCGAACCGGTGCCACGCTGATGACGCTTGGCGCGCCTAGCGAGTGTCTTAAACCAAGCATCGTCCTGGATTTAACGTCCGTTCCTCTTCCCAAGTATTAGTACTCCTAGAACTACTACAAACTTGAACTTATTTCTAAAATAATCCCCTAAATGGCTTATTCTGCTTCCAAAACGTCACAGACAACGGGAGTGAACTTATTTTTTGGCCATCCTGTATACTTAGTTTATTTGACCTTGACTGTACTGCAACTAAATAAATATTGAATATTTTATATCAATTACTTATGGTACTAACAGCTCATTTGACAATTACTTAGGGGCACTATTAATGACATTCATTTCGGTTAATATTACACTAGAGTAAATGTATCAACCACTTAAATTGTCCATCATTATCGAAATTAGATACTTTTTTATTTATTTTTATTATTATTATTTTTTATATAAATTGGTCATTGATGATATAATATTTTAACATGTTGAATTTAACAATATTACCTAGTTAATCTTTATGATAAGTACCCATCATAAACATTTTACAGGTGCTCATAAACATTGGTGTACATACAGTAATGACTCAACAAGAGACGTAATCGCAGCTCTAGTTTCTATTTTTAAATATTCTTAATCATGAAATTCGTGGTAACAAGAAAACCTGAAAAAAACCTTTATTTTCATTAAATATTTGCACAGTACGACATTTTTTTGAATAGAAATGATAATTATGCGGCGACGTTTTCAAAGATCTCGGAAAAGCAAAACCCGCGTGACTGATTGCTCTCTGCCAAGTAAAATGTCAAAATGGCAGCTCTAACAAAGGCCCTTTGAATTATTATGCTCAACATACATTAAATCTGACCTAGCTTTGAATTTAATTAATTAATGTCCCATAGTTGTGTCACAAATGAATGTACTTACTCTTCGGTTATGTTGGGTCAGTCATATTAAACTAAATTGCACATAGCTTGACTTATAATAGAGCTTGATTTTGGTTGCGTATTTATATACCCAATTTTACCCTTACCCATTTCCTATATCTAATAGTTAAGTATTGCGTAGTTATAGAATTATAGGTCAATGGGATGGTATCAAAGCATTAGGACTTTTCGTGGCACGCCGTTGTTATAAAATTCTCGCTCCCGCCCAATGAGAAATCTTCGATGTCAAAATCAAAGTAAAAAGTGTGATCTTACATCAAATGTAATGAAAAGCTTAGGGCTTTTGATAGCATACACGCTAGGTATGTTGCTTCGTAAATTTCACATATGGCGGTTCTAAGGATAGAACTACGGTATGCTACGTCAAGTCAAGCCTAGCCGTTAAATATGGTATTTTCCTAAGGCACCGGTCTCACCGCTCATTTAAATAAAAGAAACACGGCGATACTCGCCCAGATATCAGCTATCACAGCCGGGCGAGTATCGCCGTGTCTCTTTTTTACACGAGAATGCGTATCTTTTGTTCGTGTTTATAGCCGATAGTTCATAGTTTAGTAGCTCGCGGTGAGACCAGTGCCTTAAAAACTTGGGAATTTTAAAGTAACAGGACGTTCATTGTTGTATGTGGTATTTATTTATTTCTCACTTTCTTTTACCTATTATGATTGTAATCTTCGGCTTTAAGAATTGAATAACAATAATATTCTTCAAAACAACCCTAGTTTTTCATCTGTGATTTCGGCGAATAAGTAGTAAAAGTAGGTTACATATCTATTTTCGTCTCTTTAACCAAAATATCCATGAACGCGAAACGAATTCAGCTGTTTCCATTTTAGAGTTCTGGCTAAAATGGCAGAATGGCAGTTACGGCTGATACATACACTTATTTACTATGAGAGGGTGGAAACGTCTGCTTGTTTACAGATTGACGTTTATTGGTAACAATAAGACGGCTGTCGTATTTGTGATACTGTCACCCGAATGTATTTTATTTTCTTTTAGCATTTTTGTTCTTCCGGCATTTGTGTTGAAGGCAATGACAATTTAGAAACTGGGGCCCAATTTGACTCATGAAAGTGACAGGGCAGAAGATAGACATGTCATGTATGAAATGAACATATCTATAAGTTAGATCGTACCATCTATTAACGATCTAAATACATTTTATATAATAGGTGCATGATGATAATCTGGTTCCCGATAACAAATTACGAATACTGCTGTCTCTTTACCCTGGGGTCGGGTAGGTATCTTCCTTGTCTTGTAGGTACCTACTTACGTATTATGCCTGTAGCCTACAAATGTTACGTGATAGTTACTAAAGTAGAGGCATCGTAAGAAGTCGTTTTTGACAGCTCACAATAGTGTTGTGAAACGCTCGATTTTATCGTCGTAAAATTTTCAGTCAAGTGCGAAAGGGCGTTAGATCTGGTAGGTACTTGCCATTAAAAAAGTGTTAGGTAATCCGAATATCCGAATTAAAAAAGTGTTTGGTAATCTTACTTAGAATCATTAGCAGGCATCGAAATTTTGGTGCCGGAGACGTCATAATGACGTAAAGTCGCATTTAGGTAGGATTTTTTATAGGACGGATAGGACGTGACCTCTAAGCAAAATTCATAGCATCCACAACCTCTGTTAGCGAGAGCCTCCGTAAGAGGGATTACGTTTTACTTGAACCTGATTCATTCAGGGCCAAGGACTCAACGTATGGGTCATGATTCAACGCTTCCGCATGGCCGTGACTCGCATGCGAGTCATCAGTACATTCTAAATAAAATAAAAACTAAACATATATTGACACAATTGTTTGTGTGATTGAATCTAACAACCACTTTCACAAATTACGTTTAGTCATAAAATGATGAGTACGATTTTTTAAATGAAAATGGGGTTACTGTTATACGAAAAATAAAATTATAGGTACGTGATTTTACAACAATTTTGACATTTTTCGGGTTGTCAAGTTCAACACAGTCTGTAAAGCCGCGTATCCACCGGGCACACGGGCTGACGAAATTGAGTTAAGTATACCGTTCGACTGCAAATTTCCTGCTCTATCGAACGGTGTATATAAAATATTGATATCTAGAAAAAAATGTCGAATACGTTAACAAAAACTTTGCCATTTTATTAGGTTTCTACTTTTTTTATTAACGTATGTAAAGGTTTCCAAAAAACATAGACAATATTTTAACGTAAGTACGAATTTGTAAGTACAAAACATGTCTTTCCTAATGTACTCACCATATTTTTATAAACGTCACTGCTGTAAGCGCCGTCTGCATTGTATGGCTCATAAGCAATTCGGTTTCAATTTGTGAGTTACACTAAATTCCGAATTTCCACTTTTGATGATTTTCATTGATTTGTTAACGTATCTCCAAATTTTTTTGAAAATATTTAATGTAAGCACCAGCCATTTCCTGAACTATAAGTGTGGTCGCAGTTAGTAACTGTCTATCAAATAGACCTCTCAAAATAAAACAAACAAGATAAACATCATTTCAATAGGATAATTAACTAAAAAGATACATCTTACTTTATAATAGTACATTACTACCGAGGCCGGGAAGTGACTGATTGCCGGCCGAATATATGTAGACGGCCGAGCGAAGCGAGGCCGGATAGTATTCGGACGGCAACCCGTCGCTTCATGGCCGAGGTGTGTATAATGCTTTTCTCAAACATGCAATGAAATGAAACAAAAAAATGTATCTTCTTTCTAAGAAATTATAAGTCAACTACATAACTAAGTCTTTGAAACACAACAAAAGTCAAATTCGACACCGACACCTAATTTTTTTTTAAGACTGACCTGTTTGTCAGTTGCAAATTTTTACTTTTAAAAAGCGGTATTAGACGACGCGGTCGGTTGGGTCCAATTAATCGCATGCGGTGATCGGGGCCGACGGGTCGCGCCGTATAATACTGCTTTTTAAATATTATTTTGAGTAGTTATTGTACATTTATTTTAAATTATATAATTTAAATACCTAATTATAACTGCAAAAATTTGGCAATCATTTTTTTTATACTAATATTACTTACCTACAGATAATTATTGGCTGATTGCCAAGATGCCAGGTCACAACCCTATGTCAAATGAAAATTAAAAAAGAGGCACTTGCCGGCCTAGGCCGGCAACGAGGTACTTCCCGGCCACTTTTTAGACACGTAACTACAACATTTCATTGCATGTTTGAGAAAATGTCCATTTCGTTTTATGGCCCTCCTGAAAAGTCGTCATTTGGTGGTTACATTAATTCATATTACAACTGACGATATGTGCGTACCTACTATTATAGCAATTATTCGTACCTCCATAAAAAAAGGTTTACTTATTTGTTTCGATTGACGTATCGGTAAATTGCAGCAACAGTAGTAACATCACTATTCCGTACAGGCAACAATGAAGTTTGACATTTGCTCCATTATACTATCTGTGAACATTTGCAGAACTTCATGTGCAAACAAACGTCAAAAACGACTTCTTACGATGCCTCTACTTTAAGCGATCGAGTCGCATTTTTAGTTCTTAGATAAGACTACCTATACCTACATATCTCAAGAATACGTAGCCGGATAATTTACTTAAATTTATTTAACTAGCCGTTTCATTTTGGAGTAATAAACAAATCTGACTCTTCCTTTATTGTTAAATGCTACAAATGTTCACCCGTAATCTAACCCAAAGACGTAATTTTGAGACAAATTGTTACCGAAGCGTCTCCTTTAATACTCGTTATTTTGCGAACTGCTTATATTAAGTTGAGTATCGCTCCAGTAGGACGTGCCTTTTGCTTGATTTCAAAATTGGGTTAGCCTTCGCTCTTTGGTGCGCTTAAAATACGATATTTTTGTTGCTCAACTCCTACCTTCTATGTTTTTTTTTCAGCTACAAGCATTATACGACATTAGTAGCATTAAGTATAACATGTAGTTAATATAATATAAAACAATTATAGTGCATTGCGTATTAAGAGCGGTAAATAAGAAGTTTTGAACAAATGTGAAAGAAAGCCCAAACCGGCTCTTTAGCCGGCTTTACTCCACACGAGTTCATAATTCTTGTACGTGGCTCACAATGTTTTTCATCACACCTGTGAAGGAAAAAAAATATTTTAAAAAATGGTTTAAATAATTTTGAATTTCAAACGGAACTGTTTAGTTTGGTCATGTCCGTCAGTTTATCTGTCTATATGCAATATACATCGTATTCAAAAACTATAAAGAGTAGATAGGTACTATTCTTGTAATTAGCACTTTAGACATATAATTTTGTAAGCGATTTCATTGTTTTAGTCTAATTATAAACACTATGTTTTCTGGATGACTATATATTTAAAAAGTACAATATGTAGTAAATAATCATCGTGAAAACAATTATTTTTTGTTTAACGTGCACTTGTGATACCTATATCAATTGATAGTAAAGTTCTTTAAAAATGGTTGGAAGTTTTCTAAGAAAGTTTTTTGATTAAGCATAGTTGGCGTTTCGAGGAACTCGCTTCGAAAGTCGTAAACATTGTCCTGTAAAACTGTATAACAAAAGGTCGTAGGTAAGTACC
>JALPQI010026806.1:0-14936 GCA_025490895.1 Thaumatotibia leucotreta
AAATCTATCTGGACTTTCCCAGGAAAACAACACATTCAAAATAAATGTTTATTTCTTTCACTTAGACTCTAGTAAGCAGTATAAAATCTTAATTGGTGATGTTTGGTCGATTACGCTAATAAGAATTTACTCGGTGCTATCTAAGTTAGGTTAATTTTGAACCGGCTCGAAAATGTTTAAAGTTGCTTTATTTTAAATTGAATATTGATATGGGCTGGTAGCTGGTTCGCGGCTCAC
Source organism: Thaumatotibia leucotreta (assembly GCA_025490895.1). Classification (NCBI taxonomy): domain Eukaryota; kingdom Metazoa; phylum Arthropoda; class Insecta; order Lepidoptera; family Tortricidae; genus Thaumatotibia; species Thaumatotibia leucotreta. Next base: position 238 of record JALPQI010026806.1, read on the forward strand.
GACGGCGACTCCAGTGCCCTCGACGTCCCCGTTGCTCCGCCACTCGCTCAGATGACCGCCTACAACCGGGCCCGTACTAGACTCCTCATCAAAATTGTTTAGCGGGGTTGGTGTTAGCAAATGTCAACTCCGGAGGGACAGTCACTCGACATGAGAGACTCGGCGGTCGGGTCACACGGATGCCCAAAACAATATGAGGAAAATTGTCCAGTGGAATATTGGAAGGCAAATGTCGACTCGAGGCGTTACAGTAGCGTCACTATATCTGCGGCCCAAATCGCCAACGCTCGGGGAAATCGTCTCAACGTCGGCACGCGGCCCTGAGACCGAACAGGAGAAACGGTATTGCCCCGTATAAAACCCAAAATAAGGGAACGCGACGTCTGCGCTGTTTGCTACAAGAAAGATCCGCCAGCCATCTTGACTTGCATTTCCGATCACGCCGCGGGGTTGCCAGTAACGAAATCCAATTCACCACAGGAAGAGACCCATACGAGGAAAAGGAAAACAAGACAATTATAACACTCCCGTATGGTTTGAGATGCGAAAAAAAAAAAAATTTCGCAATAACATATCTTCCGTCACTAACTCAAATACAAGAAACCAGAAGTCACCATCCTGGCAACACTAAATTCCGACATCCGAGTTGTTTGAGGCACGAATTTAAGCGCACATAATTATTACGTAATTCGCACCCGGGTGTAAAGTCGTTTATACATTACACTACTTAAAATTCTGCTTTAATATCTGTGAGTTCCTGTGATTGGCTCTTTGCATGTATGCATCAGCCTATAATAGTCCACTGCAGGACGTAGGCCTCTCCAATTAACTATGATATACGCATTAGGAGATAAATGCCCATAATCACCACGCTGGGCAAGCGGATTGGCGATCGCAGGAATGTGTCGACTATGATGACGCTGCTGCCCATCATCAATCTTTTATCAAATAGTGGTCAGTGACACTTCAATCCCTTGGTTGACCCTTACGACACCCGCAGGAGTAGTTGGGGTGGTGACAAATGTATTCTTACTGCCGTCACCACACGACCAGATTGGCTCTTTGTCTAAAATGTATGTCACAACTGTTAGATCTTCAAATAAAAAAAAAACAAATAAAACGAATATGGCGTGACACATAGTAAGGGTTGTCGAGCATGTAGCGGCGTAGCGTAGGTCAGAAAGTTACTACAAACTGACAGAACACTGCTCTCACTTAGAGTGTTTTCATAATGAGAACTCCGCTCTTTGGGCATCATAGACACCTAAATTTTAATACAGGGTAGTTTAAATTAAGTTTTTATTCTTTATTATCAACAACCATGTAAAAAACAGCTTACGCCAAGACATTACATGTGGAATTATCTATAAGCTAACATAATTCTAGTAGTTATAACATTTTATGTCAAAATAATAAAAAGGAAAAATTATAGGGTACAATAGCAGGTATTAAGGTAATGGTTAATTTTTCGTCTAAGTTGTGTCCATCTATCAGAAAAAATGTAGGCATTTTGAATCATAGCTAAAAAGTTAGTCCTATAGCTCTGTAGGTGGGTGCGTTGGAAGTTTGATGGGTGCGGATGTGATATGAAATAGTAAAGAGGTCTCTAGGGCGGCGCACTCGGCGCCCCACTGCAGCTGTATAGTTGTTAGGGATGAGGATGGCTATGCGCTCGAGCACTGATGGGTTTATCAATGTGATTTAAGATGGCTATTTTATCTATTACATTGCACACATGTATGTCTTTTACATTACATACTCATTAACTTTTTCATAAGACAAGTATGCGTGAAATCTGCAAAACGATTTGAGTGATGATGTGCAGGATGTCCCAAAAATAACGCAAGATTTAAATTTAAAGAAAAGGCATATTTTTGGATTAATTTATTTTTTTCCCTGACACATAAAGTACACAGAATAGGATTAAATATTGTAATAGCAGATCGCCCTGCAGCCTAGGATGCTTAGCCAAGTTGCCAATCGCTAACGCTTAGTAGCGTATCGTAGTTTTCTCTCTCTGTCACTCTTTCATATTAGTGCGACAATGATAGTTAGCTGTCTTTCACTTACGATTGACGATTAAGCGTTAGCGATTGGCTACTTACCTAAGCACCCTAGTCTCATTGGTGAAAAATGGTTTTGACCAATTTTCTGGCAGCTTTCCCTTTATTTCAGTGATCCGAATTATTGCGATTTAACATAAATAATTGGTTTTTCATGGGGTTCTTTGTAGGACCTTTATTATGTATCAGCCTCGGTGTTGTCTAGTTGGCAGTGACCCTGCCTGCGAAGCTGGAGGTTCTAGGTGTGAACCCCAGCTAGTGCGTGATTTGTGTATTTATTTGGACCTTCACTAGGTTATTTGTAAGTACACTTTGTGTCAGAGAAGGCTTACCCACGCTAAGTACGCTGAGGTACGTGGCCGCCACTCGTGAACCTTTACCCAACGGCCATCGGTTCGACGTGCAATGTTGTATGTGCTTGTAACGGGATATTTTTTTATTAAAATTAAAATGAAAAGGTTGATTTTCGTTATTTTTGAGAACGTAGCGTAGTGTGGATCATGTGGGTGAATTGCAAAAAAAACTATAAAGGCTTCAATTAAATCAAAATTTAACAGCACATTTTTGCGTTACAAAGTTACATATACCTATAATTTGTATAAATCACTTCCGTAGCCATAGAAACGATTGGGATTTTTGTTCTGTTTAAGCCCTCAACTATATATTATTTTTATAATCGACTCCATAACTAAACAACTCCAAAATTAATTACATTTGCGGCACATATAAATTTAAACCTTATCTAATAAAACGCAGCCTTGTATAACCTTTTTAAGTAAACTAGGCAAGTCTCGGTCGAGGTCACTTAAACAAATTCCATTCAACTTGATTTAGAATTCGCTGTCAAGCCTAACTTGATGTTTATTTAATAAGCGCGACACTTTATTTTCTGTTGATTTACATGTTTTAGAGGATAAAATAAATTTGTACAAAGAAATAAAAAGTATCAGCAGCTCTGGCCAAGATGCGATTCACTTTTTACCAAAACATGTCAAAATTTTTTTGAGTACTTACCCTTCACGTCCCATTGTTTTGGGACATCCTTTATAACATGCCAAAGGTTTTTACTACGTTTTTTCCTTTTTTTCGGGTTTTTACAGAAACAATCAATGTCACTGTCACTGTCACTCCTTGCCATCTGTTTCATTTGACTTTTCCTCGGTGACATCGTATTCTCCTGGTATAAGTGAAAATAAAATCTAATGCATTGGTTTATAGTTGAAAATCATAGTGGAAAATGTCATTGACTTTTTCGAAAAAATCCGGGAAGAAACGTGCTGTTTGGAAAGAAACGGGATTTAATCCGGAAATTTTGAACGCTAATAATCCATCAAAAATACGTTATTTTTGTCACAAATGTTGAACAATGAATAATCTAAAATAGGAAACGCAAATAGAACAGAAATGATTTATGGTGTAGCTCAATCTAGTAACGATTATCTTAAGCAAATGACGATTATAGCCACGCATAAGGCAATTTAGATAAATTTCGTAATGACAAACGATACAACGATAAAATTATATTGAATAGTTTTTGGATCACTCGCGTAGGTATATGTTTGTCTGTCCGTCTGTGACAGCCGATTTGCTCTGAAACTACTAGACCGATGAAGTTGATTTTGTCATACCTACATATATGTAAGTTGGTGACCCAGCAATGGACGTGAAATGTAAATAAATTAATTTTAAATATATGGGGGCTACTTTTAGGGGGTAAATTAGATAGCCAAATTTTTTTTTTTACAGACTGGACATGTGATAAATCAAAAGGATATTAAAACTATATATTTTAATGATTGTAACGTAAACATATAAGTACATTGTACAAGTTATAACAAAAATAGACAAAAAAAAATTGAAATGGTCACGTGACTTTTTCTTGGAATCTTTCATTCTCATACATTAAATTGCTTATCGTATGTAAAATAAGTATGTTTATGTATACATTGTTCTCAATTATTACTTACCCTTTCCAGTAAACAACGTGTAGACGTCGAGTTTGTATGTCTAACAACATGATTGAGGTTGCTCGCTTCAAACCATTTAATATGTACATAGAAAATAACCCTGACTCAGTAATATGTATTTAATAATATAACATAAGCAGTATTTAACGCCAAGTCACACCGGATGCGTGTGCAAACGCGTGTGCGTGGCGTGTGCGTTGTAGCGTATGTAATAGTTTAATTGTGTATTAAGGGCGGTAAATATGAAATTGTGAACGAGTGTGAAAGTAAAGCTCAAGCCGACGGCGCGGGCTTTACTTCAAACGAGTTCATAATTCTTGTACCGCCCGTGGCACACACAATGTTTTTCATCACACAATGTTTATCATCACAAAACTACTCTAAAATGGTCTAAATCATTTCTCAAAATCAGGAATGACTTTTTATTATTTTTATAACAGAAGTCCCGGCGCCGCGCGCGCCTCTGCCCGCCTGCGTCGGTAGTGAGCGCCACGCTAGTGCGGCGTAATTTGTATGAAAATCCTTGATTACCCTAGGGTGTAATGATGCATCTACGGCGCGCATCGTCGCAGCGCATTGGCGCACTTACCGAACAGGTGTGATGAAAATGTCATATTAAATGACATACAGCTTGCGTGGCGTGCACGTGCGCGTAAAGCGATGTTCCATCTAATATGACATTTACAAAAGCTGCAATGTGTACTTTTTTATATAAAGAATTACACTTTGGTAGCGGTTCATAAATACACGGTGCTCGGGAGCATTGAGAAAGATTTTAACTATGTATTCTAGACATCTAAATAAACAAACAATATTATGAGACCTAATGTCAAATGTCAAAAAAACAAAAAAAAAAAATTCAGTTTATTTGACAATTTGAATATTTTTTTAAATTTTTAGTACCTTTTATCATAACAACAATTTGTTAAAATTATTTATTTCAATTGTTTTTTTAGGTACAGTTTATTTTCGTCAAGTCTATTCTTATATTTTGATTGCCAGGCAAAAGGTGTGGTAATAATTATAAGAACACATTGTGGTAGCATTGTAATCAAAAATAAGTTTTATGACGATTTGCGTCGAAAAACTTATTTCGGAAAAAGGTTGATTATCTCTGAAACAAAGCCGAATGCAGGAAATTTTATAGAATATTAAAGACTCTAAATATTATTATGGTCAGGAATTCAGCATTAAAATCTTCGGAATGCTCACGAGCACCGTGTATACCTAGTCCTACTTCTCAAAACTTATTACGGTAGTACTTATAGTGTCCGAGGAAATCGGTTGTGACTGATGGACATGACATTTTTTTTATGTGACGAAGGTAGACAACTGAGCTCTCAGCCCACCTGATGGAAAGCGGAAACTGAGGCCCATGGACATAGCGACCAAAAAATTGCCTATGCGCTGCCTACACTGAGGACTTAGATGGATTGCCTCTATGCCAGTTATTACACCAGCTATCTTACCCCCCAACCGGAACACAGTATTAACTATTTAGCGGCAGGCTAACGGGTAAGACGGTGGTAGCTATCCGGGTGGACGCTGCACGAGGTCCTACCATCAGCAAACTATCTAAATAAAAATAAAAATATACACGATTTTGCATTTTAAAACAAAAATCATGATTGCCTCGCTCAGTCCACCTTTGGACGTTGGCCTCTCCTATTAACTATGCGTATTTTTGCAATTTACCCTTAAAAATCCTGAAAGAAAATGTTATATAAGGAGGAAGTACTAGTGCACAACATGTCAACAGAGAATACTTATTTGAATTACGATATTTTGCTCATATATGTAAATCTACATAAAGTTTAGGAGGAGGAGTTTGTTAGTTTTGTTAAATAGTATTTATTTTATAGGGTATCAATATCAAAATTTCTCGAAATTGCAAATTTTCTTAGTCAACTCCATTGTATGAGTAACCGTCAGGTGCTTTTGCTGGCAGTCCCAATAGCACTTCAGTACAAGTTACAATGTTGCATATTGGGACATTGGAAATATTAACACTCAGTCCTAATAAACGTCAGCCTGACTAAAAATTATAAGCTAATTATTTCAAAGTTGGGGTATTGAAGCATTAAATGTACATATTACATTAATCATCAGTGATTGGTTTTTTGGATTCACTCGGCGGGTCTCTTATAGTAACTTGAAAAATAAACTGTTATTATTTATACGTATTTCCATGCAATTTGCCATGTTTCTGTTCAAAATAATATGTTCTTGTGTGTGTAATATAATAGTCACACCCGTCATTTTTTTGAACGCGAAATCCCGCGAGGGAGAATCCAAAAAACCAATCACTGTTAATCATCGTTTTCTCAAACTTGCTACGGAATGTTGATGTTACTTACTTTAAATGAAACCCGGAAATACTATGTATCCGGTGTCATATGCTAAGATGACATGTAAAAAGATTTCATGTATTTATTTCACACCTAGGACTACAAACAGTCTTTTGTTTTGAAACGTCAAATTGTGACACTAGGTCTTGACATTCAGCCACAGAAAAAAAAATAACCTAACAACTAATATGTCTATACCACCGGGTAAAAGGATACCTCAAACAGATTAAAAAAAAAGTTAGGCGCGAATGTTTTTTTTTATGTTTTACGATACTGTACTATTGGTTTATTTACGAATTGTAATTATAGTATGGTTCGCCGAAATCAGTTCGTTTTATTTCATGGCAAGTTTGAGAAAAGCACTATACAAATCTCGGCGAGAAACAGGGTTACGTAGTAGATATATAGGGATACGCGGCCTGTCCTCTATAGTAATGTACTATGAAATGCCCTAATAGTTGATTTTATCTTATCGATGGCAACTCAAGCTACAATGACGAGTATTGGTACAGCGTCGGGTGCTAGTACTTCCACTTTACCGCATTTATTAAACACAACACGATCGTACTGTAATGGCACGTAGGCGGGGTATTATATTTAGAACACCTAACGGATGAAATCGTGAAGGGATTACAATTACCTTTTTAATGCCGGCTAAATGTTTTCATGCCTGGTTAGGTCCTAAGCTTGTGACAAATTGTGTTATAGTAGATTAGGGGGAATACGCAATGAAACGGACGCGTTATGAAACGGACACTATCGATATCTTAAAAAAATCTTAACGAACATTTCAAGGTTCTTCGGTTGTTGTCAACACTGATGACTATAGATGAACCCACAATAATGGCAGATCCCGTGAGACATTACTTACTTCACTATTTCGCACGTAGTTGAAGCGCATGAATTTTGTAAAAAATTGCGTATTTTTGCAAAGTAATTTAAAATTGAATAGAATAGAATAGAATAGAATATCATTTATTTCAGTATAAGTAGGCATGCACACAGTTTTACAGTTTATACTCGTACAATACATACAAATGAAACCTTACAACTAACATGCATACCTTAGTTACACTGAAAAAGGTGAACACTCAGCATAATGCCAGGTCTTACTCTAAAGCAACACCTGACGCTGGTCTTCCGCGAACACCTGACGGGAGCATAGATGCGCGCAGCTACCAGTTACAATAAAGTTACAAGTATTACAAACATTTACAAATTAAGTATCACTAATAATTATGTCAGACAGTAAGCAGCGAAAATGAAGCAATGGACATATAATTGCCGTTGAAAAATAAAAATAAAAGAGAAAATATACGACTAGCTTGGTCTACAATACGTAAATTTTAACTGAGAAAACAGATATAGATACCAGAATAAATTATCTTGATTCTATTTGCTTTGAAAGAAGATAACTTATTAATTTTACTTTAAATAATTTCAAGGAAGTAAGTTGCCTAAGAGGTGGAGGTAAGTTGTTCCAGCATTTAGTGGCAGTATATTTAAAACTGCCACGGAATGCTGCACTTTTGTGTTTCGGACACATGAGAAGAGTCGACACTCTTTGGCGTTGTAAAAAACGGAGCTTATCATGTAGGTATCTAGGTGTTTGAAACTTCAGAATCCCGAACAATAGGCAAGCAAAGTGTAAAAATCGCCTGGATTCCATGTTCATTAGATCGCTTCTATTAAGGTATGGCGTTACGTGTGTTCTAGGTGGGATTGTAAAACAAAAACGAGCACAAGCATTTTGGACTCGTTGAATCACTTTTTTTGTGTGAGACAAGAGGCAGGAACCTATAACAGTGTCAGCATAATTGAGTTTTGAGAGTATAAGTGATTCGCATAGAGTGATTCTAAGGTCTATGGATAAGTACTGCCGAAATTGATACAAAACCTTCAGCCTATAGAAGCAGTTTTTAGCAACATCACAAACATGATTATGGAATCTCAAGTCTACATCCATGATCACTCCCAGATTCCTAGCTTCCGTAACTTGATTGATAATATTACCTCTTATTTTCAATTGCGGTACAAACTCGTTGATTTTCTGCCGTTGTTTCTTAGTACCTAAAACCATGAATTTGGATTTATTTGGGTTCAAGACAAGGTTGTTACGAAGGCACCAATCATCTATACGGTTCAGGTCCTGATTAATGGCATCTACCGCGATTAAAGTGTCACTAGGTTGGCATGGCAAATATACTTGAAGGTCGTCGGCATAGATGTGATAGCTACAGTTCTTTAAACATTTTACCATATCTGCGCTGTAGAGTATGAAAAGAATTGGCCCCAATATTGATCCTTGAGGCACTCCACGAGGAACAGGTGAGGCTTCAGAACAACTTTTGATACCAGTTTCACTGCACAGTTCCACCTTTTGAGAACGGTCTCTTAAATAACTTGAAAACCACCTCAAAGCAACAGAGTCAAATCCATAGTAAGCAAGCTTGGATATAAGAAGGTTGTGATTAATCGTATCAAACGCACGCGAAAAGTCCAATAGAGCCATCAAAGTCCCATTTCCAAGATCAGCCTCTGACAAAATGTCATCGACGACATCTAGTAGTGCAGTCGCTGTACATGTGTAATTGGGCAACATCTTAAATTACAATTTTAATGTCTGTACTTGTTGAGGCATATTCTCAAGGAGATACGGAACGGTGAGTCATGATCTTATCAATACATTATTATTTAAAATTTGGTTAAAATATTTTTAGGTTCGATTCGCAATGAAATGGCCAGTGACCGTCGCATTGAAACGAACGTTGAAAGAAGTTGAATTATTTTATGTTGTTTTTTTTGTAAGTAGTTGTTAGTTCTATGATCTCAGTTTGAGTTCTACCAAAGTGTTTGACTGATTAAAATAAGAATTATTGTTAAAAACAACTAATTACTATAATGGTTGAAAAATTAAACCAAGACTAAGAAAGTGAATATTTTATGTTGATTTTTTTTGTAATTGTTAATTCTGTGATCGTAGTTTGGAATCTATTAAGTGATGACCTTATTAAAATAAGTATTATTGTGCCTTATGTGTCTCAAAGTCAAGTATTGGTTCCTAGTCTGTTTCAAGACACCCACTGTCCGATTCAGTGCTACAGGTGTTATGAAACGGACACAAGTGAGATTAAAGAAATTTAAATATTTCATAAAAAGTATGGCTTTTTATTTAATATAGTGTAATAATAATTAAACTACAGTATATCAGAAATCCTTAATGATAGTTAACGAGTTCCTAAGTTTTTAACTACAGTATGTATCTTACTTCAAAATTAAATGTCCGTTTCATGGCGTATCTCCCCTACATGCCAAGGCCGTTAAGTGGGAATTTTCTCGGATGACGTGTAATAAACATGTGACAAACATGTGATCCGAGGCTTTCCCATTTAAAGAACTACCATGAAATGGACTACCATGGTCCAGGCTTTTAAAAAAATGGTAAAAATATGCGTTACTAGAAATCGTTTTCAAATATTAACAGTTCACAAATATTTAAATAAGCTGTACATTATTTTTATTTCCTTCTAACGGTCAATAAAGAGCCTGTAGTAATCCATTGTCAAACTCTGCACCTGGTTCTTATGTTACCCGATATCTCCGAAAATTGTGAACCGATTTTAATATTTTTTGTGATCGAACGTGTATAACCCTGAGATGGTCCCGTTGGCACCAAGTTGGGGTCTGATGATGGGATCTTGGAGAAATCGAGGGATCTCTTCAAATATTATAATATGGTTTGCGAAAAAAAACTATAGAAATTTAAAAGTTTTGAAGAACTACACCCAAAATATATATACACGGATTTCTATTTATTTATTTAACAATAAAAATAAACAGATAAAATGCGTAACGTTAAAATTAGTCACTTTTCGTAAATATGATTTGTGAATTATCGGTTTTCCATTAAGACAATACCACGAACCACTTAGTATAACAAAATAGCATTTATCTGCAAATACATTCATCATATGAGTATTAGACAGAGATGTGGCCCAATGTTGGCACCAATCTGCTACCAATATTTGGCCACCAATGTCAGTTACGACAATAATGGTACATTATAACTTAATTCTATCTATGAAATCTATTGTCACTTCGTATCCACAATACAATACAATAATCTTTATTGCACACCTCGTAAAATAAAATAAAAAAAAAACAAAAGAAATTATAATCTTGAAGGTCACACAACAGTCAGTCTTATCACTAAAGAGACTTCCAGACAACCTTTGGTCAATGAAACGATGCAGCCAGTAAAGAAGCAGTAGGTTGATGCAAGACAGGAAATAAGGAAATTAAAAGAACTAGTTTATTAATTATGAGAAATTAATAAATATACACACATAAGCAAATTGCAATCCGCAATGCAAGTCATTTAGCTTACCGTGGGTCTAATGGGTCAATTTGTGTAAGATATTGGTAAAGAAATACCAAAATTTGATAACGAGACGAAAATAGCAAAATTTTGCTTAGCGTTTGAGGTCGCAAGCTTTCATTATTATTTGAATTAGTATACTTATGAACAAGTTTAGAAAAATATGTGTTTCTAAGTTAACATGTTTATTAACATTATTATGTAGTAAGTACTATATTTTATCATATCGAAAACATCGTGAGGAAACCAGCATACACCTGCGAAGAATTTCAAGGGTGTATGTGAAGTCCCCAACAAGTACTGAGCCAGCGTTGGGACTACGCAAAATAGGCACGTTTGATGTCGAGTTGCAGAAATATGGTCAGAATACAACAACAACAACTATTTATTTATTATTCTGTGACACTATTACGTATACGAGTAGATTTTTTTCTCTCTCTTGATAATGTCAGACGATTCGAAAATGCTTACTTAGATAAAGAATAGTTTGACTTTGAGTAGAAGGATCTATGACAGGGTATTTACTATAACATAAATTTGGATTATTGAGCATCCGACATTTTGGCACTTTGAAATTTAAACTACCGGCATCGTCACCATCCAATTTTTTTTTAGATGTTCAAGGTTATATGTTTCATGTTTAATCACAACAAAGACTTATTCTATTATTCATTACAGTTCAAAAAGCAATTTGAGGAGTCTTTTGATCTTTCAACGTCGTTTGATTTTGTATTCACAAGGATATCAGATCGCTGTAAAATTAAACTTTTCCCATTCGCAAGTCGATTGCCGGTTACGATGGATGAAAATGTGTACGTACATTCACCATATCGGAATGGCTAGAGTAATCACAAATATCTTATGCTTTTAGCACCTAACTTAGTGTTACTGTTAGCTTTAGGCACTGGTCTCACCGCGAGCTACTAAGCTATGAACTATGGGCTATAAATACGAACATATAATACGTGTAAATAAAAGAGACGCGGCGATACTCGCTCGGCGGTGATAGCTAAGCGAGTATCATACTCAAAAATGCCCCCAAAATCAATTGTGCAATTGACCCAATATGGGCAGGATGGGCACAACAACTTAAACAACAGATAAAAAAACTTTGATGGGCCAATCACAGCTATTATTAAACAGCAGTTTAAGTTTATATAGGAAGTCATTAGCGTGATGAATTGAAGAGGGAGTGACATTACGTACGTAGCCAACAAAATTTCAGGACCGTTTTTGAAAAGCCATTTAGTTGCCATGCAGTTTCTGCTTTATTTGTTTGTAGAAGCTAGCCAACATGCCAGTATACGTTCTAGTGAGTGATCCCCTAATCAGCCTCTCAACATTCTGCATTCGAGGTCAAGAGATCTCAGGCGGGCGTCCGTGATCGAGTTGCAATTGTGTCGGCGAGGCATTCGCAGCAGACTTGCCACATTTAAATGCCGAGTTCAGATGAAACCCTTTTATGTATTGGACATGAAAATGTTTGAATCATGTCCCAGAAATGTTTGCAAAATGTCACTCCTATTCTGTTACAATCTGTGTAACACAGTCGTACATTCGCGGCAAAATTACAGGCCACATTTAAATGCCAAGAATTTCAGATAAAACTTTTTCCTGTATTGGACATGAAAATGTTTGGATTACGTCCTACGACTGTACGTCTATTCTGTTACAATCTGCGTAACACAGTCGTACAGTCGTGGCGAGTCGGACAGTCCCGTAAATGTTTGCAAAAGGTCACTTCTATTTTGTTACAATCTGCGTGCACATGCCGTTGAGTCGAGTCGTAGCAGACTTACAGGCGACATTTAAATGCCGAGTTCAGGTGAAACCTTTTTGATCTCCAATACAGCATTGGAGATCAAAATGTTTGGATTATGTCCTGTACCTAAAAGTTTGCAAAATGTCACTCCTATTTTGTTACAATCTGTATACACATGCAGTCGAGTTGAGTCGTGGCAAGGCGGGCTTTAGTGACAAATTAGTGGCCAGATTTAAATGCAGAGTATTTCAGATGAAACCTTTTGCTGTATTGGAGATCAATATGTTTGGATTATGTCCCGGAAATGTATAAAAATGTCACTCCTGTTGTAGTACAATCTATGTAACACGCTGAATGTAGGTCTCCCCTTTAAGGCCCGGCCACGACATTGGTCTAAAGGTCCGGCCACGACATTGGTCTAAAGCGACCAGCGGCGAGCGAATCCATGAGTTGGAGCGGGATGCCGATATGGGTACGAGAGGGAGCACCACACGTTTTCCGCTAAGCCGGTCGCCTTAGACCGATGTTGTGGCCGCGGCGTTAAGGTCGTCTGTCCGTCTTGTGAATGGTAGGTTGAAAGTTATTGGACCTACTATGTAAATTAGGTTAAGTAGGTACTCCATATTATTACAATCTACAGTTCAAATTAACAGAAATTTTTCCTTTACATTACTTTAAAGATCAATAAAACTTGACGACTGTACATTCGTTTCCATTAATATGTATAAATGTTCAAACTTAAATCCGTGGAGCAAGATTCAAATTCGTATACATATTTTTAGATAAAGCGCCGAAAAGTCTTTATGGCATCAAAGTATTAGGCGAATTTAATTAAAAAACTTATTCCTTTCAAGAACCTAGTAAAGCGTTTGTTAGTTCAAACTCAAACAGCTGCATGTTTAATAAAAGACGAAATTTTATATTTAAAATGAGGTTCTAGCAACAGTCTCTTGCCCGCCATATATTTTTATTACAATGTTCAGGAGCGGGTTTCAAGTAAATTATTATTATAACTAATGAAATGACGACGGTTGTAAACGTATTTTTTTATATTTCGTCGTCACAGTTTTAATATTCACGATATTATTAGTACTTATGTGAAATGTCATAATAAGCGTTGTCGTAATGGAAAAAAAATTGAAAAAGGTATTTTCATACCTAAAATCGCAAGATGATTTTCACCAAAAACCAGTTTCACCCGTAAAACCGCAATATGACGACGTTGATGCAAAAAACTAAAATAAAATGTTAATTATATAAACAAAAAAACAAAACATTTCTAAAACAGAATTAAACATTTGTGTACAAATTGTGATTGACAAAGAATATTTCTCAAATTCACAATTTTAGTTTATAATAAGTGTTCGGGTCGTAGAAAAAGTATCGTATGCAACATTGTATAAGTGAATCAAAAAATGCTCGTGGCGTCTTTAATAAATAAATAAATAAATAAATATCTTGGGACATCTTACAATAATCGACCTAGTCCCACGGTAAGCTCAATTAAGGCTTGTGATGTGGGCACCAGGCGACGATATATATAATAGATAGATACAAATAGATACTTAAATACATAGACAGCCATGACCAAGGAACAAATATTTGTGATAAATAAATACACAAATAATGCCCTCGCCGGGATTCGAACCCGGAACCTCCAGCTTCGTAGGCAGGGTCACTACCAACTAGGCTACGGAGGCTGACAACACTTCTAATTATAACTTCGGCACACTATTTAATAATTACGGCTGTCCCTTAAATTGTTACCGTAACAATTGCAACCGTTGTTTAAGAGAGGTTAAAAAAAGAGAGTGGCGTGTCTCCTTTTTTAACCACTCTTAAACAACGGTTGCATAAAATACTATAACTTCATTCACAATGCATAGATTAGGTTTTCAGGATTTCTTCAGGGACAACACTTCTTCATTTAACGATTTTTAGGTTTTGAAAGGATCAGGGTGTGTGAATTCTCTGGATATGCAGGCTTCTATAGGCTATGGTAATTACTTACCATTAAGCATGTTGCCGTATGTCACCGACGCGGCATAATAAAAACTTGCAGGAAAAAGTCAAATCTGTTAAGGTTTTTACTAAATTTTACCTTGTATTTCGTGAATGTTTTAAAAATAAAACATCTATGTAAGGTGCAGTATTTTATTAAAAAAAAAAATTATAGCTTCT
>JALPQI010026807.1:0-11065 GCA_025490895.1 Thaumatotibia leucotreta
AAATGATCGCACCCACAACAATCGAAAACTGCACCTTTCTCTCTAATCTCAGATATCGATCCGATAAGTTAATCGATCCCTAATTCGAGTCGATTGATTTTTTCACTGGCAATTACGAGTCTTTGTGAGTTTTAGGTCAGGTGTGTGCAACCTTTTTTAATTGGTTGATTATCGATAAAAAGTTTTTGTCTTATGTGTTTGCTGTGGGTGGGACTTAGTATGGCCGTTTTAATATCCGGTTTTTAATGTAGAAACAATAAAAATATTTTTCTTTGATGGTTGCGCTGACCTCTATATGGGTTGGCGGATGTCAAAATATTTTTGCATTTTAGGAAGATATGTTGAAATATCTTTTGCAAGTGTATGTTACTGTTTTCGGACTCTAGGTGGGTATTATGGTTTAACATCAGAAGTGTGTGGGTTTAAAGTTAAATGAAATTTTTTGACATCAACACCAGATTTACATTTGATCGACATATTTTTTCCTATATATTATGGTACATACAAAACTGTTAAAACCCGAAAATTTGTTCATATTCTTAATTTTTCCTCTATTTCAAGTAGGTATCGTAAACCAATTATCATTTTTTTACATGGTGTTTTTCTTCATATGCTATAAATTTAAGGGAAGCTTATTTAGGTCTAATATAATTCATTTCTCTGAGAAACTATATAGTGTTTAAACTCTTACTGTTATTAACTTATTAAAAAAATAAGTTTAATGACTGAACAAGTGTATTGAAACCTTTATTACATTCTAATGTTACTTATTTTGACAAGTGCCGTCAGTCGCCTGAGATTAACTTTTATTTTATTCTTAAGGTTCTCTCACACTTAGCATTTCATTTATTATGTTGGAGAACAAAAAAAATCTTTTTTATCGAATTTTCCAAAAGCTGATATACCAGACAACTTCTATGAATGTCCCAAATAACCTGTCTAATTTAACGCAAATCGAAACGAACACTCTGCATAACGGGTTTAATCCCGAGATGGTCCCATAGGCACCAAGTCGTGGTTTGATGACGGGATCTTGGATAAATCGGTTGAATTCGTTTTATTTTATTTTGTCATAATCGAACAAACAATTCATTTTCATAGTGTTCCCCCTCTTTGAAGTATAAGCCCCTATGAGACAATTCACGTCACATCGTTGGTGAACTAATGTATGTCCAATTGCCTCCCCACTGCCATTATCTAATTCTCGTGCTATTGGACGAAGCATTGTGTTGTCTTGCGCGGACGCAACGGGTCTTTCTGTATTCGACTGTAGGTTTACCACCTTATTTATAAACGTCTCATAACTTAGCTAGTCGATAAGTATTGTTTGTAGACATACTAATAAGACAGAATGGGACAAACAATGCTTATCAGCTTGGTAAGTTACTATGCTTAGGGTGTTAGACCATATTTTTTACGACAGTATGTCGCCGCGAGATAGACTATCAGGATCCTTAGCCAAGTTGCCAATAGCTAGCGCTTAGTAGTGTACCGCAGTTTTCCCTCTGTGTCACTCTTTCATATTAGTGCGACAAAGACAGTTAGCTGCCTTTCGTTGACGATTGACGATTAAGCGTTAGCGATTGGCAACTTGTCTAAGCACCCTGATCTGTCTCTCTTTTCCTCGTACAACGCATCAGCATTGCGATACGAGTACAGCGAGGAAATGCCGCCAGTCTCCTCGGTACAATGCCACAAGGGCCACTCGTAGATATAGGTTAGGTTAGTTAAATTTATTTTTTGTATGTAAATTGTAAATAAAAATGTAATGTAAATCGCTTAGAAGGTAAGTACTTGTACCGACAAAGGCTTGCTAATATAAGTTTTAAATTTACCTATAGATAGTCTACGTATCTCCAAGTAAAGAAAATGTACAACCGAAAGAACACTTTCCACTTCAATTTATGGTTATGACAACAATGAAAACTTTGAAACAATAAAGCATAATAACGAAATTCATTCGCGTTCACACGCGATTCCGTGAAATGTAGGTATGAGTGATATTTCTATTCTATTTGAATATTTTGAATACTGGTGGTCACTAAAGATTGATAATATTTAGGACTTCTTTCACCATCCCGACTTTTTTGAAGCTTGCTTGAAGTTTTCCATTTTTAATGTTCTAGGTAGGATGTCAGGCCGGCGATTTGTCTCTATCACTCTAATGATATGTTAATTGGAGTGACAGAGACAAATCCTTGAAATTGCAGATTTCGAAGTAGAATCGCGAGAAGCCCTAACGGCCGGACATGTTAACGAGACAGAATGTTATGCCATTGTCCCGCTCTCACGCGTTAACGCGACATTTCCACCTGACCTACTCCTGCGAGCTTATCATGAGCTGTAGCCACAGATGTCATATATACCATAGATCAAGCAAACGTATCTACTTAGCGTGTCAAATGAACTCAGTGAAATCCACTAAGTTGTCCGTCTTTAATCGCAGCTTGCAGCTTTCGGGCGTCAAATTTTGTAAGTTGAAGTGAACAAAAACATTAATAATGCCTCCTTAAGTAATATTAATTGCAACAACACAAAAAAATATGAATACTCAAGGGCCTGAGACATATTTAAAATCATAGGCAAGTAACAACTTCAGTACAAAATCTGACACGCTCGGCCGCCATACAAATGAATGAACTTGTTTCTTCTATCCAAATCTAATTCTGTGGTTGTATTGTATGCATTTACTTTATATCCGGCTCGCCCGAGTCAATACTAATACGCGTTTTTTTTGAATATGCGAGTACGAGCGGGGTGGATGGAAAAGTCGGCGTTAATATCGCCGCGGCAGCTCATGATATGGCCACTATCGGCGTAAGTTTAACAATATCGAGCGCGTATCTTTCCTTCCTTGAATTGCACATTCAATTGCACCTAAGAATGTAAAATAAAAACTTATTAAGGCGCATTTGGGTCAAAATTCTTTTCGTTGTCTAGTTTCATACCACTCTGTCACGCTTTTAATTACTGTTTCGACTAAGTATATTTGAAAATTCCGGTGCTTTTGTATTTCTTATCAGGCTAGTCAGTCCATACTTCAGACATTGAAAACAAAACATCATCTCATACAAAAATCACCACTCCGTCACGTTTTTAGGGACACAAAAAGACAACGTAAAGAATTTTGAATTTGAGAGTGGGGGATAGAGTGAGCATTCGCTTGTTTGGTCTAAATCCACCTTTACAATACCTATACAGATAGATTTAACTAGGTACTTACACTCGACATTTGATCGAGATAAACTGACACTTTGTTTAAACAAAGTGCCATCCTTTTTCCTTATTGAAGGTATTGTAGAGTATAATTTATGTAAGTAATACCAAATTAAATGAGAAATGGAATGGAATGGATGTGAATTGAGAATGTTGTGTTGTTCACACTATTGTCGCGTTAATATAACAAAATTGAATAACTTTCGTATTGTAATGTTTTAATTATATTTTCGTACTGAAATCATTTCGCAATACAAAAGCAACGAAATACTAATTTCAGACTATTTTGTTGACTATAATAATAATTATCCTTTTCATTTAAAACGCTTGACTATAATTGCGACATATGGACCCTTCAAAAACCTTTCAAAAACCACATTTAATAAAATAATTCCATGTTTTATAATAATTATAAGACATCGCACCTCCGGCGCAAAGCAACAATAAAAATTTTTTCAAAAGCCTTGTAATTGTAAGTCTTTACTTTCCAAAAATTAAAAGGTTTCGCTATTCAACGCATTTGTGAGGAAACCACATTATAAAATGTTTAATAATTTATTTGCTCGATTACAAAGTAGGTGTCGGTACTGAGCTGAGTGAATCGTGAATTCGTAAAATTCGTGAATTCCGTGATCCATACGGAGAAATTTGAAAGGATGATTCAATAATGCATTCTTAATGCCAACCACTTCAATATTTCCTTTGATGAAATGTGGGTTGTGTGAAAATAACCGTAATTTATTTATGATCAAACCGAACGTTTATTGTGCACTTACATACTTGCGGGTACAGCTGTCGCTATACCTGCAAAACTCATTTTTTTAATGTAATAAATATTTTCAAATATAGTAGGTATATTTGTATTACCTATTTTTCTTGTCGTGGACTTCTTAGATTGTCTCCAAGATACCTACAGAAAGGTACTTTTTTGAAGAAAAATTATCACAGTAGCAAGAAACAATCAGATTTGGAAATGACTAATTTAGTCATTAAAAGTAATTAGTTTCGTTGTTACTTTTGATAAAACTAAAATTCTATATACTTACCTCAAAAGAGTGCCGCATGCGGTTTGTGAACCACGATTTGACGACCCCTGGTCCTGGTACTACCTATAAGAAAATAAAATATAGCCATGACGACATCGAGAATATTTTCTTTACTTTTGTCTTGTAGTCCAAGAAACATCATACGTAGGTGGGTACCTATTAGGGTGGGTCATTTTTCAAAAAATTCGATTTTCTGAAGATAATAGTAACAAAACGGTGCCATTTGATATTTGATTATCACTTTTATTTTTATTATATTTTTAAATTAAGTTTTTCTGCCTCCGGATTTGATTAGTAATTTTCTTAAAATGTATGGAACTTCAAAAAAAAAAGTTATTATTTTTGCCTTTTTTTTTCGTCTCTTTTGGCTCCATAACTATAGAAAAGCTATTTCCAGGTAAACACAATATTCAAACATAGCTCAAGTTGCAATAAAAAGTAAAAACATAGATATCAACTGTGGTCAGTACAAAATGTACTGAAGTTTCTATGAAATCTTTCAATTAGATCCGGAGGCAGAGAATTAATTCCGATGGCCAAATAATTTTGCACACTCTTTGTCGACCTAATTCCGGAACTATTGACAACTGTTACTAGTAAAAAACAAATACTTTTTTTTTCTTCATACATCAGTGACCCACCCTAGTACCTATACTCGGTCCCACAATCCCTGTTAGTAAGAAACAGCGGCAATATTTTTTTATTTGAATTTGCCGCAATTTAAAAAAAATCTTGTGTCTACATTTTCTGAATTGGAGCCTTTTCTACTGCCAGAAATTGTTGGACAGAGTATATTAAATTTATTTATCACAGTTTGGTTTAATTAGAGTAGAACAGTTAGACGTGTATATAAATAAAAATAAATAAATTTAAGAAATACGAAAAAATTTAGGTATTTCTTGAATTTTTATGCTATAAAACCAAGATTTAGTTGTATATTGATTTAAACTTTCTCGATTATCACTCATATTTTAAAGACAAACGGATCTTAAAATATAAGATTTAGTTGGTTGTACATGTACAAAGTGCTTTTTTAAGAATGGCAAATAATGTCAGTTAAAATTAAATATTTTTCGCCCATCTCACGCGGTACTCTTTAGAAAAATACAATTTTGAACACACTATGTTCCTAAGATCGTTAGTAATAATCGACGTAAGCGCCATCGCCATATACTAAATTCTTACTTACGTCTTTATGTTTCTAACGGCTTTTAGTAATTTCTAACACGCGATAACCGATAAGACCAAACAATGGTAACACATTAATTGAATTATGTTTACAAATCGTCTCGTCCCGGTAATCCACTCCCGCGCAGCGCTCCGATTGGTCCGCGCGACCTCTACAATGGCGACCGACTTATTAACAAATAGGTAAACACGATGTAAACTAATTCCTTATCATACTTAAACCTTATTACGCTTGTAATAGAGTTTACGTTAGCAAAGATGTTTAGATTCTAAGCATGCGACATTCCGAAAACGGAAAAATGCGAAGTTGCTTGAAATCTCAAGCAGCTTTGACCGTTAATGGCATGTGTTAAGTGCTAAGTTGGGATGTATGTTGTTTGTGAGTTATGACATTGTGGTTTTGATTGGGTAATGTTAATCAGGTGCAGCGTGGACAAATGCTAGGATAATTAAAAGCGAGAATTTGACATGCTAACGTGTGGTCATTAAATTAAATCGTTTCTTGTGAAACTAAATTCTAAATAGAAACAGTAGTTATTTAATATTTCATTTATTTCAGACTTGCTTGCCTATATTTTTATAATTGTTTTATTTATAAATATATTCAAATTCGGCTAAAAAAATAGGAACAGCGTTTCAGTAATTGACTTGTTTCCTGTTGAACAAATCTCGCTTTAAATTATTTTATTATACCTAATAAATAACAGTAGGTAATTAATTAGGTATTTACTAAAAATAAAAAGTCATTGTCTAAACGAATTCATTTACTTAAATAACTATGATGTATAAATAATACCTATAACTATACGACGGATAACTATGAAGACGGGGATCTATAAAGGATTAAGTCTTATGGTATTCCTTACAAAATAAATAACTACAATTAATACGAATTCTCGTAACTGTCGCCATTTTTATATTTTGACATAAAATGAATACAATAATCTGTCCACACGGCCCCAAGTTGCAGTAGCATAGCTGAACACGGTTTACAAAACGCAATAAATTAAACAATTATGATGAGATTGCTTTCGTCAGCCGCTTAACGTTGCAAAACGGTTTCGTCGCGGAGCTACTGTGGTTCTGTGTTCACTTTATTTATTTTATACACCTACATTACCTACGTGCCTCTAAATTATTTCATATTTTCAAAGCCCAACCTCTTGAGGATTATCTGCTGCAAAATTTAATTGCAAGATTTCATCCCAACAAACATAAATAGTAGGTTTTACTACAGTCAAGGGCAACAATTGTATCGAAAGAATCCTTTTACAAATAATGTTACGACGTATATTTATTAAAATGCACTGGGACATATTTTGAGCATTTTTAATAATAAATAATACTCTTTATTGTTCACCAGAAAATAAACAAACAAATACAGACAAAAAAACTAAAACAGTGGTAGACAACAGGTGGTCTTATCGTTAATAAGCGATCTCTTCTAGACAACCTTTTATATAGATCATTTGTCTTTGACTGTACAACTATAGCCTACAAGCTTAAATCTTAATTAAAAATCGATCCCAATGTTTTTCTGGTTGTGTCTATTTTTTTTCTGTCAATCTAATGACGCTTTCGTCGGAGTGACAGAGACAGATCCCAGTTTACAAACTTCGGTATTCGCGGAAGCAGGTAAGTACGTTGGACTATAGCAAATATCGCAAGTTAAATGGCTTGTTAATAATATTCATCTCGCTCGTGTCTTCTCTGATTAAATACAAGGATGTCTGGCAGCAGCGAAATTGTGTTCGTACTGAGTCAGACTTCCCATGACTCAGAGGAGATGGTAATCAAACGCCTCTTTAGGATCATTTTGGGTTGTTGACTGGCGATTGTCAGCCATCTTGACAATTTAGTCGTCTTGCGGGTCAAGAGGAGGCATCGTACGATTTATAAAACAAAAACAACCAATATTTTTGAAGTAGGTACTTATAGTTTCCACATTCGGTAGCTATAACAAATAAGGAATAGGTAGGATGAAAACAAAATATGGTCCGGAGGTCCGGATCCAGACATTCCAGTCATTTCTGTTAATAATAAAACATCAAAACCTATTTAAAAAAAATATTTTACTTGCCTTAGCCTTCTTTCTTAAAATTACCTACATAGCATTGTCGACGGCGGAAATAGGTGTTAATAGGTGTAAACTATAATGATATTTTCATCGTATAGTATCCCGCTAAACTACTAGCCTGATGCTACCGCGAACACTACAGGAAAAGAGCGTACTCCCATCTAAAGGTGCGTGCAGACCAAAAGAGCATTCGCTGTTCTATCCCCCGCTCTACGAAATCAACCAATCACGTTTTGTGTAACGATCGAATTTCGTAGAGTGGGAGGTTAGAATAGCGAATATTCGCTTGGTCTGAATGCACCTTAAAAGGCCGGCAACGCATTTGCGACGCCTCTGGTGTTGCGGGTGTCCATGGGCGACGTTAATTACTTTCCATCAGGCGATTCGTATATTCGTTTGCCACCTATAGCATAAAAAACACCGTAAATTTCGGAGATTTGTCTCTGTCACTCCAACGAAGTCGTCATTAGAGTGACAGAGAAAAATCCCCGAAATTTGCGAACTTCGGTGTTCGTGGTAGCAGGCCAGATACAGGCTGGAAATTTACGGTTTTTTGAAGATAAGACAACACAGTGCAAAACGACGACAGTTGGAAAGCACAGTGGTTCGCGTTACGTTACGTTTGCGACACAAACCGCATTCAATCTCGACGAGGAACTCATGCGCACGATAATTGTGCGGTCCTGCTGAAAACGGGGTAACTGTAATAATCACTGTTTAAATGCATTTACAACTTCTTACAAAAAAAAGTATGATTTACTTCAGTATCTGCCTTTATGATAATTAAAAACCCGTATCACTGTAATCTACAATGACGTATCTCTTAAAGGTGCGTTTAAACCAAAATAGCATTCGTTGTTCTAGCGCCCGTTCTACGAAATCAACCAATCACGATCCGATCGAATTTCGTAGAGTGGGAGGTTAGAACTTAGAACAGCGAATGCTCTTTTAGTTTGAACGCACCTTTATACCTTTGGCAATCACCAATCAATTATCAGCCATAATACCGTATTTTATTGTTACAATGAAGTCCGCAAAAAATTGTGACACACTTTTATGTCACTAAATGACATTCTTGTTATGTCACATATTTTATGTACAATATATTATTACTTTACGGCTTACATCACATTTACATTTTATGTAAGCCTTATTCTCTAACTCGTATTATAATTAGTGATCGGAACTATGGGTGCAAAACTATAACAAACTTCTCGATTGGACTTGACATAGCACATACATCAATAAAATATACATTTCTACATACCCACACATTGTAAATTGAAGATTCCGAGATAGGAAATAAAATTGTATACAGATTTTTTAATAATAATCGTATTTTTCTTGGCTAAAGTGTTCCCATATGTCAATTTTAAAGTTTTGTTGAAGTTTTGCACCCATAGTTCCGACCCCTAATTATAATGTGCACGGCAATTCGTAATCCATATGAAAAACTCCACTCCACGGATATCCGTGAAACTTCAACCGTTCTTAACGAAGCCTGTTAATATGTACACATTTTAATGCTTTATTCCCCTGTAATAAGATTGTAAAGTGTATAGATAATGTATTCATATGTTGCCGTAAACCGGTCGCACGCCGGTGGCCGTCGGGGCTGATTGTGATGCTCAAATTAACTGGGCATTGTCCGTTAGCTCTGAGGTGGCCCACTGTGCACTGGGGGCCTTTCGCGGACAAAATTTGTACATTTCGAGCATCTGACTCCGTTACACTGATGATGCTTTCTTTGGAGTGACAGAGACGGGATGTTTACCGTTTTCTAAGCTCGCTCGCTTTAACTACCCACTGGGCCACAGCAATCGTGAATGAAATGCCATAGGCAAACTGTATAAAATTAGGTGTCAACAAATTTCATCTGTGAGTTCTGTGAGCAATGTCCGTTGGCTCTTAGATGACCCACCGTGCAGTTTAAGTATTATGAGTTTATTTCGAGTTTAGTTAGCCTAACCGTCTAAGCGTCACCTATTTTACGATTATGCACTAAAGCTGTATACTATTTTTATTTAATATTTATTACATAAAAAACAGCATGTTTCTATGTCCTTACATAAGAAAAAAAATCACAGATGCTCTCTGATCCGGTACCAACATGTATTTAGCAGCAATGACTACAGAGTCAATTAAGTGTCAAAACATTCCATTCAGAATTACGAGTAACAATCTTCCCACAATAAAATAAAAACGACCACACACCAACGCAACATAAAACAAATCGGACCAAATTTTATGTGTGATATTAATCGACTGGGCAAATTAAATACTATCGATTCACACTTCCTAACGCACAGTAGCTATTAGACTAGTATTCTAATTTACAAGCACAAGTTTAACATCTCTATAAAAACCAGTATAAAGCGACCTCAGATAACGAATACTGGTTATTTATCAAAAGGTCTGAGTAACAGTGGTTTAAATAGCGTGTTGATGAATCGCATCAATCGATTAAAGTTTCGGCACGCAAGCTCGATACTAGATAATCGAATCGAAATCATTTTTCGCGAAATACGCGAGCTTCTGTTACCCACACGGCGGCGTTGATCTAGGACATGTTTTATTATTTTTATAGTGCTATATGGCCTCGTTTGGAAATCGATTTAGTAAGTGTGCAATAAAATAAAACGATCTTATAGATCAAAGCTTAGTAGAATTATACCATTTTTGTTTACTGCTGGGGATTACAGAAATAGAAATGTATAATTCGCTTGAGTAAATTTTTTTTCCTTTACAAATAAATGAGAGTTCACAATAATTACCCAAAGTGTTGCTCTCTAATAAGAAAACCACCTGTTTTACGTAATCTTTATCTAAAACTAGACGGAGCGCGAAACAAATTTACATGAGTTCGTAAAAAATCTTATCATAGTCTTCCAAAATCATTAGAGTGAAACAAAACAGCCGACGCATAACAGACATAGCGTCACAAAAACGCCGGCATTTCCATACAATTTCCACCGTACATATGGATCATTAGGCTTATCTCCACTTCCTAAGTTAATGGCAGGAAACAAAACACTGTCGCGGCGGCCATGGCTCCTCCTTCATAAAAACTGGAATGTCCCGCCCCGCCCCTGGAGGCTTGGAGACCCTACGATTGAGCCATTTCAACGCGCGTGAGATCTTATCGCTTAGATATTTTCTTATTGCTCTCGTATTTTGATACCGGACCCTCTTATTATGAATTAGAAGCGGCCGCCGCTTAATAGGGAATGCGCCTTCGAATGTGATGTTTTATGTAAATTTGTGGAGTCACTAGTTTTTTAGTTAATGCTAGTTTTCTGGTTTCAAGTGAGTGGAACACACAAAGTACTCTACCATTATTTTTACACTTTTGGTACGAACTTCACAACCAATTCTTAATTTACTTTTTAGTACCTACAGATAGCAGTGTGTTTTTTAGGCTCTAGTGCGAGAAGTGTGTCATTTTACGTCAGGGCCAAAACTTCGGAGGGCCATCTGTACTAAAAACGTCGTACGAGACACGTGCAAAAACGAAATTCGTAACTCGTGTCGATTTAAA
>JALPQI010026808.1:0-13533 GCA_025490895.1 Thaumatotibia leucotreta
CAAATGGTAAATATGAATATCGATAATTTCAGCTATGCCTATGCATGACTTCCCTAGCGAAAATCGAAATGTCATACTAGGTGCACGTTTAAGTAGACTTAATAATCAAATATGAAAACAGAAAAATGTGAAAGTAGTTGGTGCTACACCAAAAATTAAAGCACAAGCTTAGTTTGTTTACTTAATACTAAAACTTATTATGCATTTTACGACCAGGGTCGCGTTTTATAAAGTTACAATTTACAATTTCGCTGTTTGCCTCTCTTTCTAGCCAATGTGTACGTGTGTTAGAGAGGCAAACAGCGAAATTGTAAATTGTAACTTTATAAAACGCGACCCATGAAAGCATTGACTTGGTTAGTCGAGTTTGGGATTTTCGAACGACTTTCCTAAGTCAGAATGACAGACGAATAGAGTAAATTTTTGTGACAGACTGTTAGTATACCGAAACAGTATTATACTTTGGGCTTTGGTGATAAGACTTAGAATCAAATATATAAAACTTCTGTAATCTCCGTATAAATTAACAAAATTGTTGCTCCCAAACGCCTTCGTTAAACGTCAAATTCATCGGTTTGCATGTTTTGTTGGCTTTTCGTATTTAATTGAAACTTTATCCTATACTTGTAATAGTTAAAGTGCAGTAATATTTATTGTTCTAAGTGCACTGTTATAACTGTGTGCGAGTGAATTGAAAATCTGGGATTTTTGGACCCATATGCTGACTTGAAGTGACTTGGTTACTTTATTGATTTTCGTCGATTTTCGAGATGGATATCATTCAAACACCCAAGGTAGGCATAGTTGTAAGATGAAAATAATAACAAGGGTATAATGAAAGCTTTTGGTACGAGATATTCTTTTTATTAAAAGTATTTGTGGGTTATAAACTTTTGTTTTGTTATCATTTACTGTTCTGCAGATCCTTCTCTCTTATCGGAGTTTATTCAATTGAATTATCAAATATATGTTATTATCATGTTATTATTAAAATTATTGTGAGAAGTACATCCTTTTCAACAGCATTAGTGTACAATAAAGTTGCAAGAATAATGAAAATTAATAGAGTACCTAATCAAAATAATATTGTTTTACTGTATCTGTAGTCTTGAGCAATGTTTTTCGATTATTTATAATAGATGACTGGGGTATAATGTCATATAAGTCCTGTTTTATATAACATAAAATTGTTATTATCACAAAAAGCAACAAACATGTTTAATTTATTTTATTATTTTAATAACACTAGCCTGATTGACCAACTAGACACTAGACTGATTGTCTTTGTTGGAATCCTAACATAATTTACCTAACCTTTTACCATCCAAGGGAGTAAACACCAGAAAAAAAAAAATTACTCCAATTTCTCCAAGATCCCATCATTAGGCCTCGACTTGGTGCCAACAGGACCATCTTGGTTCCAGTTGGTTATAGGCCAAGTGTTTCATACACTGTACAATTCATTGTACATTGGGCTGCACAAGGATTAATCTGTCTTTCAACACCCATTTCATTTCAGCTGCTCAAATACCTTTGATAGGTACATAAACCTATGGGCATTAGTACAGTTAAGTGCAAAAATATGTATCAAAAGAATTCTCTTATAAATATGTTACAACATTCTTATTACACAGAATTAAAGTGCACTGGGACATATTTTTGAGCATTTTTATATATACACATTATTTTGCCTTTGACTGAACAGTTGGTGCAGTCTCAATACTTTCTTTATTTTCTTCTTGTTCTGTATGAAAATCTAGTCTTTTTTGTACAGTTAAGGTTTTTTTGTACCTACTACTTCCTGGAAAATTATTATTTGTTTTATTTTTTAATTTAAATTTTTTAAATACCTATTTATATTTTTATAGACAATTACAAAGTTGCAATTATCTTGTAAAGGCGCATTTAGAGTAAACAAGCATTCACTCATTCTATCCACCACTCTGTGAAGTCTATGAATTTTGATAAAGCAGGTTTTGTGTAACAAACAAATTTCATAGAGTGGGGGATAGAATGAGCTCATTTGTCTAGTTTTGTTTATTCAAAAAAGTTGAGCTATTTTTCTCATTGCACAGCAGTTGATTTGTGCAGTATTATACTTTTCATCACACTTGCTGTCTAAGCGCGCCATTGCTTGCGCGCGCAGCGGGAGTAATAGAAAAGTGAAATTCCCTAGGGAGTAATAGAAATGTCAGTACGTCATTTAATAATATTATGTCTTAAAACTTATTTTTTGGTTGGCAAGTGTGATGAAAAACATTGTATGCATCACGGTTGGTAAGCGGAATACTAACTCGAGTCATAAAAGCCCTCCGCCTAACGGCGTCGGGCTTCTAACACTTTCGTTAGTAATTCCATACTTACCTCCCTTGATGCACAATGTACTATTGTATCAGGGATTGGATAATGGTTTTTGCTCCATGCAAAAAAACGGTTCGACTTCTGTTCTTTTTTGTTCTTCGGTTTATAATTTTTTTGTTAATGGAGTAATTGAAAAATATGGTAAATAATTACATAAAATATTGAATATTACATTTTAAAATATTGAGTTATATCGAGGTTATGCTAAAAAAAAAACTGGTTCCTATCCCTGCTTTGTATTACTACAAAATATGCACCAATTTTCATTCAGATCTGTTGATCAAAATATCAAGTATAACATCTACGACTTTCAAGAGCCTGTAACCTATTTTAAATAGACAAATAGGCTATTTATCTATGATTTTAGAGTTGAAATAAACAGAGTTATTCATAAACATCTCCTAAATTAGCAAGTCACATCATCATTTTGTCCCTTTCAATATGTCTCTAACATAGAAGTCAGGTAAGTTTGTCATCAACTGTACTGAACTTATATCATAGGTATAATGCATGTTAGTAAAATAAATATTCTATTTTTCTATGAAATAACCTGTTGGGGTACTTTTATGATTCATTTGACAATACTTAATGTGTTTGATGTTATCTAATCTACATGAATTGTCCATTGTTCCATTATAAAATTGTTGGATATGAATCTCATTATCTTGCATATCTGATAAATGTTTAATAGTGTCCGTAAATAAACTTGATAAAAATACTAATAAAGAATCATAATAACATACCTTACTAGATTCCGAAGGAATACAATTTTTCTGCCCTTTTGTTTGTGTATGGGAATGCAAAATTATAATTTTTTGGTGATTCAGAATTATATGACATTCTCAGGGATGATAGGGACAGATGTCCGATTTAGCGTTATCATTTACTCGATACGTGAAGCAGTCTGTCATGCTCACACTCATAAATAGTTTTTGCCTTATGTTATTGTATTTTTTTTCTACTCCATTATATTTATATATGTTTTAATTTTAGTATACATATACACAAATATTTATAATATTGTAATGGGTCTATTGCCTGAATAAAGATATATTCATTCATTCAAATTGGAGGGAGCGTGCTAGCCTACTTTACTTATCGAGCAAACATAAACTTTAATTGTCAAATCATGGTACGGCTACTGTTTATGGTTCCGCAATACATTTCGCAACCCCAAGGCCGTTTTCAAGGCTCTTTGACGTCACGAATTACGTCTCAACCCCATTGGTCGATCCCACGTGTACAACTCGAAAATTTATTTTCCGAAATCTCTCCGTCTCCTTTTACTAAACAAGAATCGCTATTGGCGTCTCTTACTAGCGCGCATGCTCTTTTATTTTAACGAAATTTTGGTTGCTCTCAAGGGAGCTTCGAGCTTGATAGGCCTTGATAAGGTTAGGTTTCGGTTGGCTGGAGCAAAAGTTCGGAAGTGGATATCGCTATACTTACTAAATCTCGTATCTAGAATATTAACGTCATGGGAAAAGCTCCCGTATTCTGAGTGATAGAAAGGCTACATTTTCACGAAGTAATTGTTGTACATCTGAGACAGTAACTAGAGCGACGATATTTGATTGTAAACTTTTGTCAAGAGTTCAGTTCAGTTGCCACCAAGCTGCCAAAGTGAACGGTTGTGTGTCACGCTCCATTATGAATATGAACAAAGTTTTAATTGAAGATTCTGTAACCTGATAATCTTGTGAAAAACTTTGTACTTTTGTGATATAAATGTGTCACGAGTTTCTGTATCGAAAAAGTTTCGTAATTTTATTTCTGGAAAAGTTGTGTAACTTAGTGTAGCTATGGCGTTAAGTTCGTTGAGTGCGTCAAACATGCTCGGCGAACTTGGTCGGCTAGCCAATTGGCTTAAAGGTGACTGTGTCGCACCACAGGAATACGCTGGTCTGGCTGTCACTGAAAAGGTAGAAATGATATGCGAATTTACTAAGGTACCCATCATAAACTTGGTTACTTAAGAGTTTAATTCTCTTGTCGGTTCTATGTATGGTCGTTATCAGATATATCGCCAGTTTAGGGTGAAGACGCATATATCAGCATGCTTACGCATTTTGTCTATAGAAAATGTCAGTTTAGTATGGGACCGCGTCCAGTATTCCGCACGCGTACGCATGCTTACATATTTCATACTAAACGGTCAATTTCGTTAGCCAAAATGCGTACATATGTGTCTACCCTTAGACTGCGTTTCCACCAGATATGTGCGAGGATGTGTTTCCATACGGGTTCGGTCGCAAAAAATTGTACCATAGTTTGTTTTTGGTTGTCCTCATTTTATTTTTGTCATGGCATCAGTTCTGTTTTAATAACGAATATACATTCCACATTCATCTGAAAAGAAACTCTCTATAGTTTAGTTAGAACCATGAAATCTTGATTTTCCTTACACATTTCTATATATTTTCGTTTTTTTCCATTGTCACTAGTTTTACTCCATATAAAAACTGTTTGTCCAACTACTATACTAATTAAGGGTCGGATTCCCGATTTTGTCGTTTTAGACCTATTTTCGAACAAAGAATTTGTTAAGTAAATGTAACTCTACAAACATATTTCTTACATGAGCTTATTCAGAAAGAACCCGTGCAGAGGCTCCAATTGATATTATATTTTATATTTACATGAATTTCCTAGAAATCGGCTCTAAATGTACCGAAAAATCAAAAAATTGCATATTTTTCGAACACGAAGCAATGCATATTTTTCTTTAACGGGCATAAAATATTCGTGTTAAATTAAAAGCCAGATAATTGAATTAGTGCATCAGGGCATATTCATATTTTTCCTCTTAAAGACAAAGGAGAAATTTAATCCTTAATTTAAAATTATGTTTATTCTCCATACAAATGGCGACACGAGTCAAAATTCTACTTTGACTCAGATGGCGCGAGCGCCTCCTCGAGGTCGGACACACGCCAAATCGCTCCCGTTGACAGCTCTTTTTGACATTTAAAATGACATAAAATCATATACATATACGTCAAGTGATGCCAGTACTCAAAGTATCTTTAAATAAGTAGGGAAAATCAGAACGAAGAAATTCTTTCGAACCCCATCATTTATTTAAGTTTCGTGTTATTTTTATGACGGAACACAAGAAAACTATAACAACTGATTCTGAATAAAACTCAATACTACCGAACACGTATAAGTTACATTCGCAAAAACGATTAAAAATGAAAAAAGTTTACGGATACGATTTGGTGTAATGGAGTTTATTTTCTATACTCTGGCAATAAAATACATCATTTGAAAACACATGTGACGGCTAGAAGTCAAAACGATAGAATGTCGATTTAGTTATAATAATACCTAATAAGAAAGATAGAATATGTTTGTTATGTAATTATATTAGTAGGTATACATATTCAAAGTGATACGAGCGAGTCTTTAATTAATGGTTGATTTGTGGAATAAGATCTGTGCTCATCGCCACTGCGATTTCTGCGGCCACGATTTCTTGGTAAGAAAGTATATGCCGCATCTTCTCAGTACATTCAATATATAAAGTAAATTATTTTTGAAATAAAAATATGAAAACTGATAAGCTCTTATTCGTATGACATTAAGAGTTTTAATACTAGTCGTTTATAGTATAGTGTACCATTTAGATTTTTATCCACTGAACTGAGACAATTTCTCTCATCTTCTGAGATGTTTCTTTTGGTAGGTAGATAAATGTTTGACATATTACTGGTTGTTTCAGAGTCTATATTAAGCAGGACGTAAAGAGTGAGTAAGTAATCTTTAAATTTTTTATAGTATAAGTAAGTAGTATTTACTGATACATAGTTTGTGTACACAAATACCGTGTGGTGACGGCAGTAAGAATACATTTGTCACCACCCCAATTCTTCCCGCGGGTGTCACAAGAGTCGAAAAAGGGATTGAAGTGGCGATTTACATTTACCTCCTAATGCATCCACACGCATACGTAATTACTTAGGGAAGTGGAACTGCCGATGAAGGCTAGAACGGAACTTCGGAATACTTTGGTGTTTTGTATGATGTGTGTAACTGGTTATGCATTTTAAGCAATGAAGATGGTCGTAATGTCATGGTATTGTCAAATACCAGTTCTGATGGGGTGTTTCCTTAGGAACCTTAGGATTCTGTATTATCATTTAAACATCAAGCATTATCATTTATGCATTTTAATGTGAGTAGGTGGAACTGCTGATAAAGACCAGAACGGAACCCCTTAACGACACGTGTTTCACTTTTGGCAGATATTTCTGATTGATTGTGTATCTTATGGTTCTGGAGCAAGTTCTGGACAAAGACCAGTTTAGATGGTAGGTTCCTTAACCCTTAAGGAATTAAGGGAACTGATAAATGTAGAGTATTTATGTAAGCTACTCTAAGAGGTTTCATACTATTGTACCTTTTTAGGGTTCCGTAGTACACTAGGAACCCTTATAGTTTTGCTCTGTCCGTCTGTCTGTCCGCAGCATAGCACAGTGGCCGTTAGTACTAGAAATCTGCAATTTGGTACAGATATACATAATATTAATTATGCCGACAAAGTGGTAAAATAAAAAATAGAAAAAAAAAATCGGGTGCCTAACCTGGTGAAGTGTGAATGATTTTTTTATTTGCTGTAATCCTATAGTGTGCATCGTTGAAGAGGTCCTTGAAAAAAATAAGAGATTTTCAAACAAAGTTTTTTTCTAAAGTCAATATTTTCAGAGATATCCGAAAAGTACGGAACCCTAGCATGAGCCGACATGCTCTTGGCCGGTTTTTTATTACCTCAGGAGCTGCTAATATACAGGTTGTTCTAAAGTATAAAAAAGGAGTGTGGATTACAATGTGGATAACAAGATTTAATCATATCACGTCACCAGACCAGTCGCAGTCGTCGTCGTCAGTGGCAGAAGGGTAACGAAGGCTGTCATGAACTACTCCTTGGTGAACCGAGGGAATTCCTGTTCTTAATAGTAACGCAAAAATGACGTAGGTACCTTGCATACATTTTAATGTTTTTATTTAACCTCGTGCCTACATTACCTTCCGTGTTGCATTGAATGAATGAATGAACGAATGAATGACTTTGTTTGTGAATATGCATTGCATATTGCACAAACAAAGTACCTAATAATAATGTTGCTTTTTTTCGGTAGGTACTATGTTTTGATTATAGCACGAGCAAATACTCGTACACGTTTATGTGACTTAGGTAACTCCAAAAAAGGTAAATTACAAACATATTCTTGTAAATTCGACATTCTATTGCGTATTTTATACATTGGTAAAAATAAATGTAAACAATTAGAGACTCAATTTATTGTTCATTTGAATGACAATGTCAAACTTCGTGTATAAGCTGTTTTATTCTGGTAAGATAAGAGTGCAAAGGTGGGATCCAAATTTATTTTAATTTAGGAACTTGAAACTTTAGTATTAATAAGGTATTTTACAAGTGTACAAGAAATTTAATTTAATCATTTCTTAAAGGTTAAAAGGGGATTACAATTTGTATTGGGTTGAAGTTTAACTTAAAGCTATGATAATTCCTATAAAAGTATTTTTTTAACAAGGGGATGCAAAGTTACGATTGGAGACCTAAAACATTGTAGGACATTTACTAAGTAAAATACGAAAAAAGCAATAATATATCAGAGTGCAGGGAAATTTCATGATTGAGAGGGTTAAGTAGGGGTGTAGATTTTGTTAGGAGACTAAGGTAGACAATAAATTTAGTGTAAATTACAGAAGGTTACTTATATAATTATTTGTATACAAAATGAGAAACCATTTTATAAAATTTAAAGCCTAAAGTGGTTAAAAGGTAGTTGAAAGTTTGTATGGAAATAGTGTGATTTGAAAGATAGCGACTTGATACGTCGTATTCCAACTGCTGATAAAAAATAAGACAAATCGATTTCAGCGTTTTTTTTTAAATATTTATCCCTTAACACTTTCGACGCCGGTGACAGTGTTCACCGTCAAACAAGTGTACAAAAAAAATGTCTTTAAACCGAAACTTTGTCTGAAGAGTATATTTTTTTGATAAAATTAAGGGGTGCCTGACGTGTCGCATAACGTCGATTGTCCTAAAATTTTTTGGCCGAGAATGTTTGGTAGTGTTAAATGGCATACTACTCGTTTAGCCTACTTTATTTTGCGCATACACATTTAAAACATCTACACTATATTTATCCTAATATTGATTACTCGAACGTCTAATTACCTAAAGCTTAATAATCATAATGTTCATTGTTTCCTACTGCCCAACTAGCAAAATATAGTCATATAGAAGTTGAGACAACGTTTTGCATATAACTTGTAGTCCTATTTGGTTGGTCATATAAACGTAAGGTAAACGGTTATAAAAGGCGAAAGTGGCGCAAATTATAAGACTTATTGGTGAGATAAAGGTTAAATAAAGGTTTGCATGGCGACTTAAATCGTTTATTAAAGGTATTGTAACGGTTAAGGAATGACCAAAACGTTGTATAAAGAGTACAACAAAAACCTTTACGCGACCTAAATATCAAATAAATGTTTTATAACTGACCATTTTGTTTTATAGAAGGTTTAGTGTAATCCTTACTCATTGCTTATCGGACTTTTAAGTTATCTAAACATTTTTAAGTTTTATTTATAAAACTGCTCCTGACATTTATTGTGACAAAAAGTGTACGGAAAAATAATACAAGGTAATTTTATAAGTTTTGTAATAGAAATTATTGTTCTATAAGGACCGTATCGAATTATAAGTAGACAAGATAAAAATTACACAACTTTAATATTAAGTAATATTTTGAAATAAAACAAAAAATACATTAAAACATAACACTTTTTCTAGAACTATGTTCTAAAGAGACTGCCATAGGACCCCTATTTAGCCGTCAATCTTACTTTCTTCTGGATGTCCTTCATTCGATTTTGGACGACAACATTTGCTATATTTCCTGACACCCTGTTCCACTTTTTTTTTAAGTCGTCGGCTGATGTTGCAGCTCTGGCATTTTTTGAAGCTGCCGCTTCATAAAAGCCGAGTACCTTTCGATTGGGGGTACTTCAGGGCACTTGGAGGGATTCATGTCTTTTTCGACTATATCAACCTTGTTTGTTTTATGCCATTCAAGGGTGACTTTCGAGTAATAGCATGACGCCAAATCAGGCCAAAACAAAGTAGGCATCCTATGCTTTTTAATGAGAGGCAGCAGTCTTATTTTTTAAATACTCTTCTTGGTATACTTCAGCGTTTGAACTACCTGTGGTGAAAAAAATTGAAACGCATGCTACGTTGACAAATTGCTTGCCATACGAGTATTATTTACCATTTTTTTCAACACTGATGGCTGTATCTTGTTTAGAGATAATTTTTCCAGCGGGCATGGTACAATACTAAGGTCCAGGGGTCGTTTATAAATCTAGTTTGCAGTACATTTCGTCGTCCATGATAATATATTGCTTTTTCTTAGTCAGCACATGATCATACAGTTTACTTGTCCGTTTTCTAACTGATACGACTTTTTTTCATCTCTTTTAGGTTGTTTCTGTTTTTTATATGTCTTTAGATTACGTCTCTTTTTAATTTTTTGTATCATAAAAGACGGAGTTTTCGCTTTTTTGGTAGCATTGGACAGAAAGAGTTGGATTTTGTAAAAATATTCGTACTACTTTCTTATGCAACGCTGGGTCCCATGGTCCCTGTTTTCTTCCACTCTTGGGGAGATATTCTAAAGTTAAAGTGTTGGCGAACTTATTTATCGGTTTGTATATGCCTGCAGAACTGAACTAATACTTTTTAACGAGCTTTCTTATTGTTATGCCCTTAATTTTACACCAGTCGTCCAAAATTATTTTCCGTGTCTCTAAGTTAATCAGATCCATTTCATTTATTTTAACGGAATGACATATTGTTTCTGACCTTAAATCATACCCATTAATATGGTTCATAATATACTGAACAGTTTTTGTTATATAAAGTTGAGTATACGTATTATAGGGCCCTAAAGTTGTCTACTTACATTTAGATACGGTCCTTATATTGAGCGTTTGCACATTTGGCGTGAGCTGAATTCGTATTGGAAGGTCACTTTACTGTTAAAGTTTATGATGATATACAGTTTTTTGCTGTCGCGCTCTTAATATATTCGAAATAATTATAATTTATAACAATATTTCTTCATATTTTATTATAGTTAAGGTTAGCCATTTTGGAACAAGTCATGGATTTATACTTATACGACTACAATATAACTTTACCTTAAGTAAAGGTTTTTATAACGACTACGAATTGTCCGCCATTACTAAGCCACCATTACTAGTCCGCCACTTCGTTTGTAACGTTTCCACGATGTAACGTCCATGGTTTTTTCTTTGAAATAGTACTGTGATGCTCACGAAATGGCGACTGATGTTTTATAATATTAATTTCAAATCGACTTTAAATTGCATGATGTTTTATAACCGTAACTTAAAATCAATTTAAAAACATATAGTTCAATAAAAGGAATATAACGGGTTCGGCAACAACTAAAGGTTTTACAAAGTTTTTGTTTGACGTTAATATAACCAACTGTTGAATAAAAGGTAGATAACAGTCCCGCTGATATCTTTTTGTCATATTGAAGTTACCCTCAATACCGCTATATGACTGTCGAGATAAGGTTTTATGATATCACTTATACAACAATAAAATTATGTAGACGTTGTAAAAATGACCTTATTACGACGGTTCTGTTTTTTCAAAACCCTTTATAAGACGAAAACGTTTATACGACTTTGAACATCATTAAGTAAACGTTTTCTTTAAAACCTCTACATGATTGTTGTATAATTAAGTCGCAAAAACGTTTATTTACCATAGTAATTAGACTATTTGGTAGGACGACTAAACTATCAGATTTATAACGTTTATTTGACTAACAGGTTAACTAAAAACGACTATAAAACTCTTATATGGCTAAAGGTCGTATAACTCTTGATTTATATGACTTCTTTGCTAGTTGGGTGCTCAAACAGTAAATTTTCTTTGCGTCTACAATTGTTATGTCCGAAATTTGATTGAAAAAAGCATATTAACAATATGGTGAATGGTTTAAAATAATGTTCAAGTAATAAGCCAGGCTGTGTGGTGACATTTATCACCACCGCAACTCCTCCTGCGGGTGTCGTAAGAGTCGACTAAGGGATTGAAGTATCACTGACCATTATTTGATAAAAGATTGATGATGGGCAGCAGCGTCATCATAGTGGACACATTACTGCGATCGCCAATCCGCTTGCCCAGCGTGGCGATTATGGGCATTTACCTCCTATTGCGTCTATACGCTTAGTTAATAGGAGAGGCCTACGTCCAGCAGTGGACTATCATAGGCTGATGATGATGATGATGATGATAAGCCAGGGTAAAACCGACTTGGAATGGTTAGGTTTCTAGGAAAGGCGGAGAGAAAGGCTTAGTCTATAAAATACTTAAGTATTTTTAATAAATTGTTTACCCATCCTCATTCTTGTAAACCCGAAAAAGGGGCGACGGGGGAGCGAAGCGCCCCACAAGGGGGGCTCGGGGGCTAAGCCCCCTGTATTAGAAAATAATGAATCTGTACCTCCCCTACTCTAACCTGGATAGGTTCGTTAGGTACCTTTTATCCCTTAGATCAGAAATAGAAGTCCCGCGCAGCGGGGCTTCGTCGACCGGTTCCTAGGTCTGATGACTAAAATTCTTTGGACAACAGGGTTGGGTGGTTTAAGGGAGGGTTAAGTTTAAGGAAAATATTTTTTTATAGGTCGTTCGTTTAAAGTAGTTAGTATTAGTACATTAAATAGTAGGACCATCACAATTATGCACAATTATTATTCGATACATACACATAAGACACGAAAATCATTAGGACAAACGATATTTAGGAACAACCAAGTTAGGATCAACAATTTCGGCAAAACACGACAAAATACCTATATATGTGCAACAATTCAGGCCATTAATTTTTCGGCGTAAAGTTGGTAGGCGACAAATTTTTCGAAATAAAAAAATTATGCCACCCGATATAGACCCAAAATTAATTCCAACCTTTTTAGGGTTACGTGGTAAACGAGGAACCCTTATAGTTTCGCCATGTCCGTCTGTCCGTCTCTCCGTCTGTCTGTCCGCAGCATAGCTCATAGGCCGTTAGTATAAGAAATTTGCAATTTGGTACAGGTATACCTCCATATCAGTCACACCGAAAAAGAGGTAGAATAAAATATATTAAAAAATATTCAGGCACCTCCCCTATAAGTAAAGTCGGGATGTTTTTAGGGTTCCGTAGCCAAAATGGCAAAAACGGAACCCTTATAGATTCGTCATGTCCGTCTGTCCGTCTGTCCGTCTGTCCGTCTGTCACAGCTGATTTACTCGGAAACTAACATGCTACAGTAACGAAATTTGGTAAGGATATGTGTTGTATAAACCGCTACAGGATTATGATTCTAAATTGTAAAAAAAACCATTGGGGTGGGGGCCCTCCATACATGTAACTGAGGCATGGAATTTTTTTTTTAGTTGTATATAAGCGTTTGGGGTATTAATAGAAAGGTCTTTGAAAATGATATGAAGGTTTATAAATCTAATTTTTATTTAAGCAAATCGTTTTCGAGATATCAGCTCTCAAAGTCTGAAAAATGTGTCCCCCCCCCTCTATTTTTTGAACTACGCGATATAAAATTCAAAAAAAAATATATGTTATGCACATTAATAAACTCTATCAACGATTTTTGGTTTGATCAAATTATCTCCTATAGTTTTTGAGGTAGGTTGATTTAACTGTATTTTTTAATAATAAATTGATAATGGTACGGAACCCTTTGCGCGCGAGTCCGACTCGCACTTGGCCGGTTTTTTTATTTTGTTGTAATCTTATAGTATGGGGTATTGTTGAATAGGTCTATAAAAAAAATCGGATTACAAAAGAGAGTTTTTTTGTAAGTTAACGTTTTCGGAATTAACCTCTAGGTTTTCTTGCCCCAGGGTCCGCTGGATGCGGGTGACGCAGGATCGGTCATTGTGGCAATCTTTGGGAGAGGCCTATGTTCAGCAGTGGACGTCTTTCGGCTGATATGATGATGATGATGATGGATGATGATGATGACATTACGATACAAGTGTGAAAAAATAATGGTTGGCGATAAAATAAAACACGACTGAAAGGAGTGTTT
>JALPQI010026809.1:0-17082 GCA_025490895.1 Thaumatotibia leucotreta
AAAATTTACGGTCCAGAAATGACCCTTATGTATATATGACGTTATCATCATCATCATCATCATCATATCAGCCGAAAGACGTCCACTGCTGAACATAGGCCTCCCCCAAAGATTGCCACAATGACCGGTCCTGCGCCACCCGCATCCAGCGGACTCCTGCGACCTTCACCAGGACGTTAAGTCTATCAAAAAAACAGTGAGTCTTACGCTTATATTCATAAGGATTAATCTATGTCAAAAGTTAATTCTTAGATCTCGCTGACTACGAGTACCTATAGTATTTTCACTATGATGCTCAATCTTCGATAAATATTAGTCCGCGACACTTCAATTCCTTAGCCGATTCTTACGACACCCACGGGAAGAGTTGGGGTGGTGACAAATGTACTCTTAATGCCATCATCAAACGGCTTTTCAACTTTATTACCGTTCCATGAATTCCATGATCCATCCTTGAATCCATGTTTCTACTCTAACTGCATGTGAATAAATATTGTAACTAAACTGTATTCACTGTCTTTGAACGTACATGTACCTACTCGTACCTAATTAATGCAAATAAAAATATAAATATGTACCTATTAATAGAGTCAAAAAGCGGTAGACCACTTTTTTGGTTGACTTTACTTATTATATGTGAATAATTCACTCTAATTATACGATTCTTAATATCTCTACTGAGTCCCAGTTTCCAATTCTTATAAAAGTGCAATATACATATAAACTTGTAATATTGTGGCAGCGATCTGGGACCCGTTTCTCGAAAGCTTATAACTTGTAATACAAGTGGAAGTCTCTTTTTGACACTATTAATTAGGTAAGGACTTCCGCTTGTATTACAAGTTACAAGCTTTTGAGAAATAGGCCTCTGACATTTATAATCAAGAAAGTATTTAGTACAAACAATAGGTTATTAATGACTACTATATGATGTCAACAAACCTAATTCGTACAGCATACATTCCAAAGGAAATCATAATTTATGTTACATACCTTAAATTAAACGCAAATCAGTTGTTTCATACGTCTGCGTGGAACAATAGCGGCAAGAATCATGCGCGTGCGCTGATTAAAAGAAAAACGACCTAACTACCAAATCACACCATATTACACTCGATTGCTTGGCCGTGTGGTGACGGCAGAAAGAATACATTTGTCACCACCCCAACTCCTCCTGCCCTGCGGGTGTCGTAAGAGTCGACTAAGGGATTGAAGTATCACTGACCATATTTGATTAAAGATTGATGATGGGCAGCAGCGTCATCATAGTGGACAGTTGGACACATTACTGCGATCGCCAATCCGCTTGCCCAGCGTGGCGATTACGGGCATTTACCTCCTAATGCGTCTATACACATAGTTAATAGGAGAGGCCTACGTCCAGCAGTGGACTATCATAGGC
The DNA here is from genome assembly GCA_025490895.1 of Thaumatotibia leucotreta. Classification (NCBI taxonomy): domain Eukaryota; kingdom Metazoa; phylum Arthropoda; class Insecta; order Lepidoptera; family Tortricidae; genus Thaumatotibia; species Thaumatotibia leucotreta. The sequence continues at coordinate 1,403 of JALPQI010026809.1, forward strand.
TTATGATGACTGCTGGACATAGCTAGGTCTCTACTATTGCTTTTGCGTATGAACGCAAACATTATGATTTTGAATAGAGCAAAATACCGCTTGTAAATTGTAAATCTAATACGGTCGATCAATTAAACCAGGCATGGAATTCATGAGGGTAGTCATGGACTCGTAAGTTTGTATTTACGAGTATATGCAGTTAAATCTTTTTGCAAACGAATCCTGCTGCACTTGCTCTCAGTGCAGTGTCGATCGGAAGTACAGTAGTCCATATCGTTAACGAACTTAAACCTTAATCCTAAGACATAAGAGCTATATTGTCATCAATTTTGCTAGTACATTCTCCATCAGGTAATCGGAGCGACCAGAAAGAGCTGTGATAAGAAACATCCGAGCATACCTTTATTGTCATAGCATTAGAGTGCATTTTCAGATTTTCGTTAGCACTATATCGGCTCACATATATCTGAGACCCTACCGCGAACCACGAACGAAGTGTCCTCTCTTTCGCATTTATTAATTTATACGTTAGTGCGACAGGGAGACAATACGCCGTTCGAGTCGTGCCTCTGAAACTCTGAACGCTATGTCTTTACGACAAAAAACACAATGCATTCTTGCGTGATTGTTAACACTGAGAATTATTAGGCTTGATATAATTAACAGATAATCAGTAGCATTGTTGGAGGTGGCTTAAAAAGTGTCTTTCCTGTTACAAAAACCGGCTTAGTGCATGTCGGGCGACGCATATTGAAGGCTATGGTAGGATTTATGCGTGTAAGGCAATATGGCGACGTATAAAATTACTAGGTACTTGTATAATGTCATCGCAATATAATTTAGACAGATAATCATTATTAGTACAAAATATTATTTAGAATTTAATTAGACTACCTAACCCTAGCTGTAGCTAAACATGTCAAAATTAAAATAATAAAACTATAATTAAAATACAATAAATAACACAACAAATTTTGACACAGTATACAAAATGTCCACACTTATGTTAGACGGAATATAAAAACGTTGAGTTATAAAAATGACGCAAAATGTCTCCCTTCCAAAAAATACTAACAACGAAATAAAATAAATATTTCAGTTTAAGGCTTCGATACAACAAAACACGATGCCTTGTCTTTTTTTGCTCGATATTAATAAAATGGTACTTGTGCATTTTCTTACTTTAACAAACAACAAAATAAAATAAATATTTATAAGGAGCCCCCATAAAAAAACGCCACTTATTGCCATTTTAGTTGTTTATCAAATCAATAATCGTCAAATTTGTCACCCCCCTTAGCTTAGTAGGTAGTATGACCCTGCCTACAAAGCTCGAGGTTCCGGTTTCAAATCCCGGCGAGGGCATTATTTTGTGTATTTATTTATCACAAATATTTGTTCCTTGGTCGTGGCTATCTATGTATTTAAATATCTATCTATTACATTATATAGTCGTTTGGTACTCACAAGCCTTAGTTGAACTTACCGTGGGCCTAGGTGGATGTGTGTTAGATGTCCCAAGATATTTATTTATTTATAATGGTGCGAGTCGAGTCCGAGTCACACTTAGCAGTTTTTAATGTTTTTATTCACATTCTCGCCCGAAATTACACGCACATTCACACAACGCCGATTACAAAATTAATATTGATACAATTTGTTGCAATTTCATACATAATTTACTTTTTATTAAGAAACAAGTTTTGTAAATTGGCGTGAATAATCGTGAACATTATATGCTCGTGATTTGTGAACGTTATAGCTGCGTCGCGATTTACATTTAAATATGAATCGCATTTAATTTTATGAGATCTTCTTTTATTTTTTTATATACTTATTCCAAAATACTTTTAAACTATATCTATATTACTGTATAGGATATATTGCAAAAAAAAACCGGCCAAGAGCATGTCAGGCCATGCTCACTTGCTCAGTGCAGGGTTACGTAGTAATTCAAATACGGCTGGGCCGATTATGTTCGAAATAGTTTAATTTTAAAGCTTTTTTTTTTAGTTTATTATCAAATCAAAAAAATGAATACAAAGAAAACTTAATCCTGCTTGACCCAAAAAACGACGCAGGATTTGTGGGGGCCAAGATTAGTATTAGATTAGTATTCTATAATCCCACTATTCATGATTTTTTTCATATTTTTTGGACCTACTTATCAAAAGTTAGAGCGCGGGGGACACTTTTTTTTTCTTCTGGAGCGATTATCTCCGAAAATATTGACTTTAGAAAAAAACTTTCTTATAAGACCCTTATTCTTTTTAAGAGACCTATTCAATGATACCCCACACTATAGGATTACAGCAAATAAAAAATCATCCCCAATTCACCAGTTGGGGAGGTATCCGAAAAATAATGATGGTCACGTGACTTATCGCTTATCGTATACGATTGCAGAATAACAATTTGGCTAGACCAGCTGTGTATTTATTGTAAATAAATTGTATCGGTGAGTTCGGGTCACTCAAGTAAGAGTACCTGTATAAGAAATTACGTCACACTCGGCTTTTGAATCGACACTTAAGAACTCGTTTTAGAGCCCAATTCTGGTCGTAAATATAAGTAGTATCGTAATACATAATTACAAAAGTGTATTGGCCTTAAAAACGTGAGTCTTTCCTAGTTGAGTGAAAACTTTCCTGATTGATATGATATTTAATTTAGAACCTAAAGAAAATTAATATCTTGTCGAACAACTCAAATTGTTCTATTAAATATTTTTGAGTTGTACTTATTAAGTAGTGACACTACTATGTATATAAATATAAATATTAGATGTCTTATAGGAATTGGTAAACTTCGGTATTTTTTTATCCTTTGGTATATGACATCTAATATTTATATTTATATACACCGTGTTTTTATTAATTTCCGTAAAGTTAAAGGAAAGCTTTTTTAGGTCAAAAATTATCAATTTCTCTAAGAAATTGTGTCTTAATTCTTACTGTTATTGAGTTATTATAAGTTTAATGACTGAATAAGTGTATTGCAACCTTTATTACATTCTAATGTAATGTTACTTATTTTGACATGTGCCGTCAGTCTCAGGTGACTGAGACATCTTATTCTTAAGGATCAATTTTCAAGGAAGATTTTTTTTCACGAATTTAACAAAAGCCGATATACCAGGCAACTTCTATTTAATGTCCCAAGTAACCAGTCCAATTTAACGGAAATCAATAAAAACACGGTGTACAATGTACATAGTAAGGTAAACGCAGCTATTAACGCTCCATCGAAAATCCGAAGGTATTAGCGACCTAATAAGTAATTCGGTATTTTTTCATTGCCACAACTTATGTGAGGGTAGGTAGGTTGTTTTCCAGAAGCGTTTATTTCTTGAGTATAGGGTACGGTTAAGTTAGTTTGAGTGGTAGTTCGATAAAAGATAAAAATACATCAATCAAGTTGTGAGTACCGAGAAAGAAGGACATTCCATACTGGCGCTTGCACTTTCAAGTAAGGACTCGACTTATCTGTCTAAGACGTTTATTTTAACAATTGACTACTTTACATCTACATTTATTGCTAATCATATTAATTTATTTATAAATTACAGATATTTTATCACAATTTATCAAATAACATCCATCATCATATATAAAATATAAAATTAAATTTGGGCGGTGATTGCTTCACTATTTTTAGTAGTAGCAGCTATCAACGACCCATAGGTCGGTAATGACTAAAATGTCATGTTTAGTTTTTTCTTTCTCGTACGATATTATTCTATGAAAACATAAGTATGTTTATAGATTAATTGAGATCAAAATAATTGTAATTTTCAAAAAACTATTAACGACATACACATTAGCACTTGGTTTTCTTCTTTTGATGTTATAAAGTTAACCAAAATACAATATTTTTTGGAAAACGGATATTATCTTAGACATTGTTTATGACGAAGTTTTATCCATTAAAAGTGCTTTTAGGTCCTACATTTTTAATATCACGTAATCAGAAAGTGTTTTGTAGCGACAAAGATAATAAAAATACAATATTGTTATTGTTTAATATGGATCGGTAATACATTTTACTTTAGTTCTTACATATTCTATCAACGACTCATAGAAATCGCTGATACCAACCATAAGAAGGTATTACCGACCGTACCTAAATAAGTAGGTAGTTATAATATTAAGGAAATGATTAATGCCATAAATTACTAATTACAAAAATACAAGTTTTAACAAACATGTGGCTTTGGTAGGAAGAGTTGCCCGATCAGCCTCTTCCAAAACGAACACATTAAAAACTGTTAAACATCAAACTAAATGAAAGCCATCAATTTATTCATGTTTAATTTCATAATCATCATTTAGAGATAGATTCTATCAGCCAGCTGAGATCAAGTTAAAATTGGTAGGTAGGTATTAAATTAATTTGCAATCATGTGAACGCTGATTTGTTGACAGTTTCCTTAGTAAATGACACTGCTGACTATGAGAGTGAGTAGACGACATATTGCACAATTTAAGTGAGCAATAAAATTGTTTGGATGACAAAACTTGTTATATTATTTATTTTTACTACAATTTATTAGAATTTCGTATTTTCTGTTGTTAAATTTAGTAAATCACATCATTTCGATTATTGTTCAAAAATGCTCCGAAATGTTTAACTTGGAAATTTAGAAATATTACCTATATAAATATATTTTATTTTCTTCGTAATCAAAATGAAAAGCGATGTACCACAAAGGCATAAATGTTAATTTTTACCCTCGTCTACTATTTTAACATAAAATTGCCTCGGGTAGAAATTGTTCCCTTTATGCCCTTGTTGTACAATCTACTATTGAAACTCAATCGGTAATGGCTGCTTAAAAATCGTTGATACCTTCACACCCATTTTTATGGGTCGTTAATAGCAGAAATCGATTCTGTAATTTAGAAATAGATTTTTGACATCTTAATGTTCAATTAAAGGACGAGTAACTCATTATTTACCTTTTTTAATTATCATAGTAGCACATAAAATAAGAAAATTACATTTTGGGACAGCGTGTATACTTAAAAACTAGGCCTGATTAAAAAAATGCCTTAAGAGGGGCGTTAATACCTGCGTTTACCTTAGTTATAGAATCGTATTATATATATGTTTATGGCGCTATACATGGTTGTTATCTGTGGGTGGAGTATCAAGTGAGCAATCATTGTTAATTGCTGCGATGATTAACTTCACAAGTATTTGTTTATTCGTGTTTTTGGTTGATTAAGTGAATCATCAATGTATTTAGCACGTGGCAAAAAGCGTTAAATACGATACGTAGTGACGTTCATGATGATGAAGCAACGATATAGGGCGACGGGAGAGAGGTGAATAGGACTAAAGGATACGCCTAGCATTGTACCGAGGATAAGTTTCATAAGATGCGAAACTTGCATAGATAATGTTCTCGGGAATCTCAATTTAACAAATAATCTAATTAAGCCTAGACCATACTATAGGGTGTCCCAAAAATAACGCAAGATTTAAATGTAATGAAAAAGCATACTTTTTTCGACCAATTCCCATTTTTTTTCCTGACACACAAAGTACACAGAATAGGATTAAGTATTATAATTGCAAATCGCCCAGCAGCCCTGGTCTCCTTGACGAAAAACGGTTTTGACCCCATTTTCTGACCGTTTTTCGTTCATTTCAGTGAATCCCGAATATTGCGATTTAACATAATTGTTTATTTATTATGGGGTTATTTATAGCCAAAGATCTATGTCAGCAAGCTCTCAATCGCCCATGGTTTGAAGGAGGGGATTTCACACTGCAGCAACGAAATTCACCCATATTTATGCAAATTTCATAGAAAAATTTAACAAAGGAGTGCTATGTTACAGCAAAGCCTTCGAAGTAATTTCTCAGCATGCTTTACTGTACTAAACCCTATTCTTTGTACTTTATGATTAAATTGAGAAATAAGAAAGTCAAACAAGAAATAGGTAAGTATTTTTCATCGATTTCAAATCTTGCGTTATTTTTGGGACACCCTTTATATACATGCCCTATGAGTTATATTTACTGCCTTAACACATTTTTATAAGTTCTCATGGAAACATTCTCAATGAGAACTTATTCTATATATAATTTCCGAGTATATTCCTGCAATTTTGAGAATGTTCTGCAACTTGTACATTGCTAGGTAAGCCACACCGAATGCGTGTGCGTGGCGTGTGCGTTTTAGCGTCGGAAATTTCATAGTTCATGGCACACCGCTTGTATATCACGCGCACGTGCACACACTAATGCGATCCCCGACCCGCTTGCCCAGCGTGGCGATTATTGCATATGTTTACAATCCTAAATCGTTTAACCTTTCGTATGCTTAGGCCAAACAGATCTGCTCCATCACAGTTGGACTTCATGAAACAGCTATCAAAGTCTAATTTCTATTGCTCTGCTTGACGTTTCCCCCTACGAAAGGATATTTTTTTTTTAATGTGACGAAGGTAGATAGCTGAGCTCTCAGTCCACCTGATGGAAAGCAGGAACTGAGGCCCATGGACATAGTGCCAAGAAATCGCCTATGCGCAGCCTACCCTGAGGACTTAGATGGATTGCCTGTATCTATGCCAGTAATTACACCGGCTATCTTACCCCCAAACCGAAACAGCAGTGCAAACACTGCTATTTAGCGGCAGGTTAACGGGTAAGACGGTGGTAGCTATCCGGGCGGACCCTGCACGAGGTTCTACCACCAGCAAAAACTAACGAAGTCTATTTTTTATCCGAGTTGTGAACTTTATAACCTCATTTGAAGTAACTGAGCGTATATTATGTTCATACCAATTATGTCAAGCGGGTCAGTCGAGCGTAGTGACGTAATAGCATTGTGTAATGCACTTTTCAATGTCATTTAAACTTGATTCAAAAAGTTTTGTTTAACGTATGAATCACTATTATATTGTTATTTCATATTAGCGTGTAGGTATCTTCGGGGGCGCTGTTAATTTACTGTCAAGTCTGCCAAACGTGGGTACTGTTAGACCTTGCATACAAAATTAATCTATTGTGAATGATCCTTGGTAAGTATGCACTCAGATATATCAGAACAATCAAGGTTATGTATTATTTTAGCTACTTATGTTTTTTCCGTGTTGAATTTATTTTAATTAGCTGCGAGCTTTAGCAAAACATCTGTGCAAAAACTTTGATAATGGTTGGTTAATTGCTAAAGCCTCGTTTAGATGGTGTCAGTTGCTTGAAGTTAGTCACTCTGTTGTATTTCATCGATGACTGAATTCATTACCTACTCGCGCAGTACTTATTGACTGACTAGTAGTACCATAACCTAGTAAATATATTTTTTAGCGAAAAGGCCGCCTTTCGTTGCTTTCTATGTTACTGTATACAATATATTATTATGGTGTGATTTAATAAAGATTTTATTTATTGTATAATGTATATACGTCCCCCACGTCAGCAACCAATCACTAAATATTTTATATTGATATAGTTGTCAATATTTGGTCCTTAATTGATTCCGTCCCTACAACACCTAATTTATGTAAAATATTAAGGATAAACTTTTCTGACTAGAAGTTTTTTGGCACATTTTTTAAACCATTTAACATTTTCATCTTGACGTACCTAAGTTTCTTTATATCGGAGACATAGTTGTAAATAGCATCTGATCTGACCGATCATCTGGCTCTATCACTCCAACCAAGGCTCATTTAGAGTGACAGAGAGGATTTAAATATACGATTTTCGATGATCGCCTCCTTGTCAAAAAGTCATGCCATTAAAATAAATTGGTATCACTTAAAATCCGGTCCGGGCATACTTGTAAATGTCACTAAAATTGCATGCCAGTCGTGGCATCGTCTAAATGGGGCTTAAGTTTGATGGATTGTTATTGCTGTTACGTTTGATTTGGGTCAGTTTTTCGCGTTATCTGTGGCAGCTTCGATCAGATAGGGCAATGACAGCTACGACCTTTGTCTAGTCTTCCACTTCTTCAGAGTGACGTGCTGAGAAAAAAACCGGTGCAAACCAAACTTGAAATTCTTTGTCAGCCTCTGTAGTCTAATTAGTGTCCCTGCCTACGAAGCTGGAGATTCCGGGTTCGAATCCCGGTGAGGGCATTATTTGTGTATTTATTTAACACAAATATTTGTCCTTGGTCGTGGCTCTGTATCTATTTTAGTATCTATATGTAAATATTAGATGTCACACCAAAGAAAAAATACCGAAGTTCTCCAACGCCGGTGGGATTAGAACCCACGTCCTCAGCTTTCGCGGCTGATTCCTAAAACACGCAGCCACTCCACCTTAGCGAACACCGGTCAAATTTCTCGGGTATATGCAATGTATTATATTATAAGGCTAGGCCTTTGACCATACCCTCCTAAGGCCCAAGCTGAGGCAAAAAAAGTACCTAAATAAAACTATAAATTTTCACAAAACTACTCTAAAATGGTCTAAATCATTTCTCAAAATCAAGGATGATTTTAAATACTTCATTTTTATAAAAGGAATCTCGCGCTAGTGCGACGTAATGTCGTATGAAAATCCATTATTGCCTATGGGCATAATACAGCTCATTACGTTCAAGCATGCCTGCGTATAATAACACTTTTTACGAGCAGGTGTGATGTAAATAGGTACAATAACATTCAAAAAATGTGATCTTAATGTTTGGGCCTGGAGGAGTATAAAACAATAGTACCGTGGTTTGCAATGACTAGGAGCCAAATTTCGCCTTGGGCCTTAGGAGGGTACTCCAAGGGGCAGGGCAAGCAATACGTGTTAGCCATCTCCTGTCAGAGTACGGCCCTGCACAGCATGATAGCATGATAAATTGGCACGCATCATGTCGCGTGTCTCATCAGATACGCTAGAACCCACCTTGACTCCTTTACTTGTCTTTGTTTAATGTTTACCAACACGCAATGATATTGTGTTGTTAAAACGGCTTAAGCTTGTCGATTGTACTGATTAGCTGATTAAATATATTAATGACATGCATTTGTTTGTATTGAGGTCGAATCGTATATTTACGTCGAGATATTTTTGATCTAGACTGAAAATACTGTGGAAAAGCGGCATTCTTAAAGTACCGCGATTGAGAACCGTAAATTTGATCAATCTGTAAAGGTTTTAACCCAAAAAAATTATTTCATCTTTTAACAGAGTCTAAAAAATATTTCAACTTACATTTTTTTCAATTACGACTAAATTTATTGGTACACGCTTACTTTCAACACAATCAATTAAATTAATTACCCCGCTATCCAAATAAGTCTATGCCGAGGATGAAATTAATAGTAACTATTAAGTTTTTGAGGTTAATTGTAACGGCAACCATAAAATATACTCAACTCACACCTACCTACTGAGCTTAGGGCTTATCCATTAATCACGTCATACTGCGTAAGGGGAGGGGGGGTCAAGAAAAATCACCAATTATCACCATGGGGGAGGGGGGTCATTGGACAAATCACGTGTAATTTTTTCTTACTCTGCTGAATAGCATTATAGCTATTGAAAAAAATCTATACTTTTTCTAAACACTTTTTAAGTATAAGCAGGTGTCAAACCTTGAACTGAGTTTTAATACTTTGTGGACATTAAAAAATACAGCATGTAAATTCAAATGTTATGAAAAGGCAATGTAATAAATTCTTTAATGCATGTTATTTTAATAAGATGTATTATTATACTGTTTAGAAAAAATAAGTCCATCTGAGTTTCTTACTGGTTCTTCTCAGGAACGGTGTAGGGTTTGAACCAGTAGTACGTAGGTTGCCCTGAAAGTTTCGGGAATCGGAAAAAATACGCATTTTAATGAAATAAAAGTACTTTTATTGTTTTTCAAAGTATTCTCCTTTGTGTTTAATACACTTTTTCATTCTCTGAAACCAGTTTTTAAAACAGTTATTGAAGTCTGAAGTTGGGGTTGACAAAATGGCCATTTTATAAGCGTCGACTGCTTCTTCCGCGGTCTGAAAACGCTGACCACGCAACCGATTCTTTATTTTCGGGAAAGTAAAAAAATCGTTGGGACTTAGGTCGGGGCTGTACGGTGGATGGTCCAGTAATTCGACGTTTTCGCCCTTCAGATAGTCGTCTGTTTTCTGAGCGGTGTGAGGGCTGGCATTATTAGTACACCAAACGAAGGAATCTCAGAGGAAAAAACTCGTGTATAAGCGAATTTTGGCATAGTTGTAGGGAATGGTGTTTTAAACCACATACTAAAAGTACTGGTGGTTGGGGGTGGAGCTAAGAGGGGGAGGGGGGTGTAAAGGTCCTTATTTTTAATTTTTCGTAAATAACTCGTAAACCGTGGCTTATAGGAAAAAATGTTCTACGACATAAGTAATCTACATAAAATTCTCTACAAAAAAGATATACGCATGTTTCGTCTGGGATCACTGTGTCATGAGATAAGAAAGCAAGAAGATGGACAATAAAGAAATAAACACTTTTGTTTAAGTAGGTATAGCACATACAGAATGCTCGCGTGCATTCCAAAAGATTTTAATGTTCAATTCCTGACCATATTTAGAGTCTTTAATGTTATGTAAAATTTCCTGGATTCGGCTTGGTTTCAGAGATAATCAACCTTTTTTTCGAAATAAGTTTTTCGACGTAACTCGTCATACAACTTCTTTTTGATTGCAATGCTACCACAATGTGTTTTAATATTACCACACCTTTCGCCTGGCAATCAAAAAATGGGAATAGACTAGACGAAATAACCTGCCCCAAAAAAAAATATTCAAGTAAATCATTTTAACAGATTGTTGTCATGATAAAAAGTACTGAAAATGTTAAAAAGTATTCAAAAAGTGTAAAAAAAAGAGAAAAAAAAAAATTTTTTTTGGTGGTATTTGACATTAGGTGTCATAATCATTTTTGTTTATTTTGATATCTAGAATGCATACTTAAAATCTTTTGGAATGCTCGCGCCCGGGCGCGCCCTGTATACTTATTTGTAAAAATAAAATTCCTAATTATCTTCTAAATCTAAAATATTCTTATAATCATCGTCAAAAGATTTTAACTATGCATTCTAGACATCAAAACAAACAAAAAATATTATGAGACCTAATGTGAAACCCACCAAAAAAAAAATTTTTTTTTCTCTTTTTTTTACACTTTTTGAATACTTTTTTACATTTCCAGTACTTTTTATCATAACAACAATCTGTTAAAATTATTAATTTAAAATTTTTTTTGGGACAGGTTATTTCGTCTAGTCTATTCCCATTTTTTGGTTGCCAGGCAAAAGGTGTGGTAATATTAAAACACATTGTGGTAGCATTGCAATCAAAAAGAAGTTGTATGACGAGTTACGTCGAAAAACTTATTTCGAAAAAAAGGTTGATTATCTCTGAAACCAAGCCGAATCCAGGAAATTTTACGTAACATTAAAGACTCTAAATATGGTCAGGAATTGAACATTAAAATCTTTTGGAATGCTCGCGAGCATCCTGTATGTGCTATACCTACTTAAACAAACGTGTTTATTTCTTTATTGTCCATCTTCTTGCTTTCTTATCTCATGACACAGTGATCCCAGAGGAAACATGCGAATATCTTTTTTGTAGAGAATTTTATGTAGATTACTTCTGTACTAGAACATTTTTTGCTATAAGCCACGGTTTACGAGTTATTTACGAAAAATTAAAAATAAGGACCTTTACACCCCCCTCCCCCTCTCAGCTCCACCCCTAACCACCAGTACTTTTAGTATGTGGTTTAAAACACCATTTCCTACAACTATGCCAAAATTCGCTTATACACGAGTTATTTCCCCCGAGAGGCAGCTTTTGGTCTTCGTTAGGTGGGCTATATCATGGTGTAGTATAATACGGCGGTTAGGGTTAGTTTTTCGCAGTTCAGCAAAAACAATCGGTAAACAAACGCCTATATACCAATCGGCATTGACAGTTCTTCGATCTTCAAGAGCGATAGTCGCCACGTGACCCGATTTGGAGACAAACGTGGCTACCATTTTTTTGATCGTGCTGCGAGAACGAACAACTTTTGTCGGCTTCGGTTCGTCTTCGTAAACCCAAACTCGAGATTGGTTTTTCGATTCAGGCTCATATGCGTAAATCCATGATTCGTCACCTGACACAATACTAAAACCGGCATTTGAGCTTCCTCCATTAAATCTTTTTAAAGTTTTGCGGCACCAATTGACACGTACCGTTTTCTGGTCGTCAGATAACAAGTGAGGAATCCACCGGGAAAATAACTTCCGCATGCCCAACTCTTGTTGTAAAATAACTTGTACCTGACTCATTCCAATGCCTAAAGTCTCCTGAATCTCCCGATATGTAACATGCCTATCTTCCTTTATCAGTTGGCGAACAACATCGATGTTTTGATCGGTAACGGCCGTTTTCGGTCGACCCTCACGTACGTCATCCGCAAGAGACACACGGCCACGTTGGAATTCCGAATACCACCTGTATATGGTCGTCTTTGAAGGTGCTTCACTACTAAAAGCAATAGTTAATCGGTCTCCACATTGTTGTTGTGTTAATCCACTTTTAAAGTCATAATAAATCATTGCTCTAAAACTTTCGCGGGACAGCTCCATTTTCACCAGCGACTCAACGACTTTAAAAAACAATTGAAAATCGGACATTGTTTTTTTTTTCTAAGTGGCCAGTGTTTTCGAATAATGAGACTATGCTTGTAAGAAAGAGGTATAACACATGTCAAATATACGTTCCTAAGTATTAAATTTCCGAAATTTTCAGGGCATCCTACGTAGATTTTTTTTCTCTCTCTTGATAATGTCAGACGATTCGAAAATGCTTATTAATAAGCTTACTTGAATAAAGAATAGTTTGACTTTGATTAAATTACACGTCATATTGGTTAGGGGGGGGGGGGTTCTCGCCAAATATCACCTTGGGGGATGGGGGGGCCTAAAATAGGCCAAAACCGCATGACGTGATTAATGGACAAGTCCGTGGAGCTAGGTTGATTTTTGTTAGATGTCCCAAAATATTTATTATTATTTATTATAATGAATCTGACTGTACTGTGTGAAGTAGGCGACCTCGCCAGTTAAGTCCCAAATTTGTCAAACGTTAGTACTGATTTGCGTGTGCACGCGCAAGCATTATACTGATTGGTCCAAGTCAAAGAAGGAAGTTAGTTTACTAGAAAAATCGGCTAAGGTGCATTCAGACCAAACGAGCATTCGCTATTCTAACCCCCTACTCTTTGAAATTCGATCGTTACACAAAACGTGATTCGTTGATTTCGTCGAGTGGGGGATAGAATTGCGAATGCTCGTTTGGTCTGAATGCACCTTTAGTTAACAACACTCCAATTTTTATATTACAAGTGCGACATCGTTGTATGTTGCATTTGTAAACAAGATTTTCCCCCTTATTTTTCTTTGTGTTTGAAGTTTGAATTTTTCTTAAATCCTAATCACACGTTACTATGATACTCGTAATCGTACTGAATGGGCCCGTAAGCGGACCACTATTTTTATTTTTGTTACACTCTGTGTACATAAGTACCCACGCAAGAATTTCTACTGGCGTTCTCTGAAACAGGGTGGCCGAGTGGTTTAGGCATCACCCGCAAAAATTTAAGACATGGACGATTTTTTTTAAATTAAAACTAACGTGAGACTCAAACATATTTAAATATTTAGGAAACGGGTTACTCATGCAATTTAAATCGATAATTGCTCGACATGTTTCGATCCATTTAGAGGATCCTCGTCATGATGAGGCATTTCAAGCAATTATATCGACTTAAATTAAGTGAGTAACCCGTTTGCTAAATATTTAAACATGGACTAAATATTGAAAAACTCGATTTGCAGTAAATTGTAATTGCATGTTATGGAAACCTCCATTAGATCCTCTAAATATAATATTTCAAGGTCCTTGAGTATAACAATATACTGTACCTAGATTTTTTTTACCCTATTGCAATTATTTTAGACGAAAAAATGTGTACATATTTCAATGCACACTGCACAGTCGCCATCCGATAATGTTGGTTGGGCTCACAAAGGGCGCTATTGTCCTAGCGTTAAGGTCCATTTAGACCAAACGAGCATTCGCTCATTCTACGAAATTCATTCGTTACACAAAACGTGATTCGACGAAATTCGTTGATTTCGTAAAGTGGGAGATAGAAAGAGCGAATGCTCGTTTGGTCTAAATGCAAATTTAGAATCCATTACATATTAAGGTGCGGTTAAACTAAAAGAGCATTCGCTATTCTAACCTCCCACTCTACGAAATTCGATCGGTACACAAAACGTGATTGGTTGATTTCGTAGAACGGGCGCTAGAACAGCGAATGCTTTTTGGCTTAAACTTTAAACGCACCTTCATATATTTTTGAGCATCATAACTACTCCGATATATCTGACAGCGACGCCGGTTATGCTCGCTCGCGCCCACGCCTTGCGCCCCGCGGCCTTGACCGAGATTCGCGGTCATAGTCATCGCTTTCAATTTATATAGGGACGACAACTATTCAAGTGCAAGTTTCGTTAGACACGGGTGGCTGATTACCGATGCGCTTGTTATATTATGACTAAAAGAGGTAATGTAATTTAAAAACCGACCAAATGCGAAGATCACATACTAGAAAATTGTATCGCGGTACATTTTATTGATATAAGGACTATTAGGGACGCCAACTATTTAAGTACCAAGAAACTACAAGTTTAGTTAGACACGGGTGGCTGGTTTACCGATGCGCTTGTTATATTATGACTAAAAGAGGTAATGTAATTTAAAAACCGGCCAAATGCGAAGATCACATACCAGAAAATTATATCGCGGTACATTTTATTCATATAGGGACTAATAGGACAACTATTCAAGAACCTACAAACTACAAGTTTAGTTAGACACGGGTGGCCGATTACCGATGCGCTTGTTATGTTATGACTAAAAGAGGTATGTAATGTATTTTTCATCACACTTGCTGTCTAAGCGCGCCATTGATTGCGCACGCAACGGGAGTAATAGAAAAGTGAAATTCCCTAGGGAGTTATAGAAATGTCAGTACGTCATTTAAGAATGTTATGTCTTAAAACTTATTTTTTGGTTGGCAAGTGTGATGAAAAACATTGTACGTATATGCATCACGGTCGGTAAGCGGAATACTAACTCGACTCATAAAAGCCCTCCGTCTAACGGCGTCGGGCTTCTAACACTCTCGTTAGTAATTCCGTACTTACCTCCCTTGATTTGATGCACAATGTACTATTAAAAACCGGCCAAACGTTTTAAAAAACTGCCATTAATTTACTTATTGCTGCAAAAGCATGAAAAACAACGTCCGAAAATTTAAACTTCTTGAAAATTTGATTAGACATGTTTTCGTGGTTGATTTATATCGAGTCGAGCGAACGTATTTAATTTTGTAGGTTCTTTATAATATTGTGGCATATTTTATTATATCATAAAATTCAGTCTACAATTTTTGTGCGCCCTCTTAATAGTAATACATAGCTACATATTTTATTGTGAAGTCATGTAAAATTATTAACTAAATAAACAGAAGGTACCTACTGGAACTGGATAGGAACTGGTTTTATATTATAACATTGCTTTTAAGTCTTACCTCATGTAATTAATTAATCATACTCGTAATTCAGCAAGTTCTCAAATCGCGAACAATAAAACAGAAAGCGCGATTGTTTGACGTGTAGGTTTCTTAATTGTTATAAAACATTA
>JALPQI010026811.1:0-16390 GCA_025490895.1 Thaumatotibia leucotreta
TTCATGACCAACAAGCAAAAAAAAAATCACGTCTATTGTTTAAAAACGAAGAAGTTACAGATTCGTAATCGTTGTTCAAAGGCTTTCGTTTTGATACACTACTTGATATAGATTTCTGACATTTATTTTTATATTGCGGCAGCATAAGGATTCTAACTATAACGAACAAAGTCGGTGGAAGCATTACGTATTTCTAGAGGCACGAAGATATGTCCAAATATATCTGTCTGTCTCAATAGGCTACTTGACCCATTTTTAAAGTTTGTCGTATATTATTAATCAATATCTGATTAACGGAAAAAAAATATAAATATATTTTTTCACGACCTAGAAAACCGCAAAATTATAACTTAAAATTTAAACTTTCGTAACCGCGCGGAAACGATACTAGCCATGTTAATGCTTAGATTATCTGTAAAGTGACGTCACTCAAACCGAAAACAATCATTTGCCATGTCACTTATGTTATGTCAATGTCACAGCAAAGCTACATGCCTACATGTCCATAGCGAGTTTCACTCGTATAAGATTCCACATGAAGTTAGTTTAAGATCCTATGACGTCACATCATGGCCGACACCGTTTTCAGAGTACAAAAATAAAACAATTTTTTCAATGAAAAATATGTACCCATCAAACACTTTTAATACACCGTAATCGAAAAATATTGATCTTTTCAATAAATACTACAGAAAATAATAATTTTTTGCACTAAATTTGATATGAGTCAAGTAGCCTATTAACTTCAGTGGAATGGATAATACGGATATATCCATAAAAATACGAAGGTATTATGCACTACCTACATCCGTAATAGTCTTGAGTAATTTCCTATTAGAGAATAGCATATATAAGTAGTTTCAGATATTAAACGGTATTTTTGTCTCTATGAAAATGCGAGGAATATTCAATAGGTAGGTACTCTTACCGATATTATGAAGGGAGCCTTGGAATGACACCCCATCTACAATGAAAGGAATATTCAATGAGTACTCTTACCGAAACTATGAAGTATCCAAGATGGCTGCTTGCGGAATTGGTGGCGTCGATACTAAGGTTCACTTGGAAATAAACAGTTATCCAAATAAATCGATGCTTTCACTGGGTTTAGTACCTGTAGAGGAATACTCCAAAGCGCGTGAAAGCTCGGACACGAATTCACGATCCTGTCCGTGTCTGTAGACATGAAGTTAGTGATCTCGCCCACGGAGAACGACTTGCTCAGCTCCGTGGATGTCACACTCAGCGTCTTCCGAAGGATCGTGGAGACGATGGCGCCGCGCATCTTCAGTCCGATCAGCGACATGAGCCAGGTGAAGTGCACGTTGAAGAATGTCGAGATGAGGGTTGAGGCCATGAGGCCTGCTGCGTAGATGTAACTGGAAATATGGAATAACTATTATTTCGACGGTATTCAATTGTCGAGCTTGATTTTACGACTCGATAAAGAATAAGGAGAATGATAATTAATTAATGATACACTATACTACTACTGCTTTCATTGAAAATCGTAAGTTGATGTAGATCATTACTCGGCAATCTTTTATATGAAGGGCTGAGTAATATGACCAGTTTGGCGGATATCAAAATGCCATATTGATATGTTAACGACAAACGGGTCTTAATTGCGTAAAACTTATGATTAAAATTGTTTTGAATTGTCTATGTCTAATATTATTCTGATGTTGACGAGTTTGCCGTTAAAATATGAGTGATAAATTGATAATCGTGAAAGTTTAAATCATCATATTGATTCAGGCAATTTTTAAAGTTTATTTTTTGTTTAAAACTAAAAGATCTGCCTAATCGTAATCAAACAGCATTCAGCACACCAATAATAGAACTGGTACGTGAAGCACCTATGCAGAGCGTATACAAGGGTTCTGAAGGAAACTTAGCAACCTACCCATAATGTTGATCAATGCTCTCATCCTCCACGAACGCAACCAGCAACCAGCCATATCCGACACCAGTTTCAGCACACCAATGCTATAGAAGTGGTACGCGAAGCAACTACAGCACGCGCTCTGTGTGACGTACTTACGACAAAAAACTTACCCATAATGTTGATCAATGCTTTCATCCTCCACGAACGCAACCAGTTTGTTCAACAACATAGGGCCCGCAAAGCCAGCCATATCCGACACCAGTTTCAGCACACCAATGCTATAGAATTGGTACGCGAAGACTGAGTGCAGGGCGCGTAGAAGGGAGACGTTTTGTCGGCGCGGGCGCAGGGGCACGCGAGATGTCGGCGTCACCGGGGTTGAGGATTGCGGCACTGACTCGCCCACGGCGCCGTAACCTGACAAATCGTGTTTTATTTTTTTATCGGTCCAAAAAGTCCTGTCAGTAAAAAAGGCAGCAAATTGAAATGTTCTATTCGGAGACAACTCTTCGAGCCTACATTTTTTGAATTTGCATTTTTTATTGTTAGACAGAATTTAGTTCGTTTTTAGTGGTGCTCCTACGTTGGTTACTTCTTTTATATGACGTCATAAAACGAAGTGAAACAAGGATAATATTATTGAATACTAGAATGTCAGAGAGAAAGATGGTGTTAAATAAAATAACATTTCGTAATGCCAATGTGGGAACACCATGAATTGTGCTTGCTTTTATAAAATGGCGAATAGGCGATGCGGTAATGAAAACTCAAAACGCAATATAAAATCATACTATGAAAAAAAAAATTTTTTTATATCATTACATTCTCAAAGTAATTATGAAACAATAATTGTCATATTTTGTTTACAATATCTGAGCCCATATGTAGTGTAGTGAGTCACAGCAAATTCAACATAATGGAGTGATGACTAAAATGTTCAGATAGGTACATAAAACACCTATTGTTGTTGTCGTGTTCAATATACCTAAACTATGCAAAAAATATCTATTCATATTTAGAATAAGTATTATCAGATAACAGCCAGCATGGTAATTTGATTAATATAAAGACATATTCTAATTTCCATAACCATTTTTGTGTTATTTATAAGAAATTTTATCTCACCTGAACTGATAAAAGGCTCATGTGGTATCTCTGCATACTGTTGGTAATTGTCAATGTTGCCAATAAGTGCTCTGTCCATCTTAGCACCAACATAAGCACACCGGTACTTGGCTGGGATATCAAACAGCTCTTCAGGGTCATGTAGCTTCTTGTCTAAACCTAGAACACATTTTAAATAATACAATAATAAGCTCAGTTAGATACAAAGAGTCATTTCATCTCATCATTATCCACTCATTAGTCCATTATTTATTACTTAATAAAAAAAATACTGTTTCAGTCATAACTACCTTTTTTCAGCAGTGGATTCACCCACAAGAATAATAGCTGTGAGAAACAGCCATTGCCTTGCATAGCCGTGCCTAGGACACCTTCGTCCATGTGCGGTAGTAGTGGTGTGTATTCATTCTGTAACATAATTATAAAACAAAATGCTAAGTTCAGTTATATCAATGGCATAAAAGTGGTTTTAATAGAACCAAAGGATAATCCATATTAATAGACATATATAAAAAAATTAAGTTAAAATTTGGAAATTATATTAAGTGTTAGAAAATTACATTATAACAACTTGAAATTTGAATATGTTTTAAAGTATTATAATACTTACATGAGCATGTTGGGATCCAACTAGGCATGCTGAGTAGTAAGTGGGTCTTGATTCACTTGATGGGATCAGAGTAATAAAGTACACTACATGGCAGCACAGAGTGGCAATGTAGAAGCCAAGAGGTCCCCCCAAAAGTGCACTGCTTCGCAACGCAATCACATTCAGCACCACAGTCAGCCCCCAAAGAAACAGTTGCAAAGACGGCCCGCGGGAGCTCGAGCCCAGCCGGTGCTTTAGAGACAGCACATACCCAAAATGCACCAGCCATGACAAGCATGATGCACCAGCTACAAAATAATCTACTGGGAGCAATACAAAGTCCACTTTGGTAATAAAAATGTACAGTTCTACTATAGGAATAAAAACTAACACTAGCACAACAAAGCTACGGAGGACTATTGCACGCTCCTGCAACTTCTCTCTTATGACCCAATCCCTCCTGTAGCCAATGTAGTATCCCGATACGACCGCAATGATAAAGTACAGGGGGATTTGCAGAAACAACTGCTGGAAGCACACTCCCATGTCCTTCGACGCGTGATCCCAGGGCTGCAGCCCTGCAGGTCCACACATGTCTTCCCATTTCCATGGTATGTTCCAAAACATTCCAGTCGAGATAAACAGTTTCTGCACCAACACACCTTGGTGAATGACTTGTCATTTACCCAATTATGCAATACTGGTTGCAATTTATGGCTAACTATTAATAATACACATCTAGGTTCCTATTTTCCAGACTTTCCTGCCGTTTAAGTGAATTCAGTGTATCCCCGAATCAAAATCAATGCAAAATATTTATTTGTCAATGTCAATCAGTTGACAGCCTCACTCAATAAGATTACGATGACAGTTGGTTCTGAAATTTATTGTATTGTATGAACAATTATTTCTGTACCTCAAACAGCTTCGACGTCGTATAGAGTACGTTCAGAAACAATACAATACTAGGACCCAGATGATTTTCTCCTTGATTTTTCTTGTATGTTACAATACAATTATCATAGTTATGATTGGTATAAATTTATTTAAAAAAAATACAATGAATAAGTTACTTAAAATTTTCCACAATTCCATTTAGACCAAGACAACTAGAAGGAATAATAAACTACGAAAGCAAGTATTTGAAAAAAATCTTGTAAAGTGTCAGCTGAAATGCCAGCTGTCAAAAGTGTCAAAACATTGACATCCGGTCCTACTTAACAATTAACAAAAAATATATTATTCTCAAATCAAATGAAGATAGTTCCAATAATTTCTACTCTTATAATTAGTATCTAGCTGGAAAACTAAATCGATAGATATATAGATATTATCATTGTTACAAAGACAACAATTTACAATGTCTTTCAATGAAAATGAAGATGACATCGAAGATTTGGATCCTATCATAGACATTGCGGATTATTTAGTGCGGTGCGCAAAGGTTTCTATAAAAACTGCTCACGTCAATGAAACAGAAATCAGGACAAGAGATAAAATAAAGTGGGCATGCGATCTTTTCAGAAAAGCGCCAACAGAGTTCCTTTTGCAATTTGGAAAACACTTAGCACCACATCATATGGAATATTTTGAAAACTATCAGCCAGAAAATGAGGATAGTGGCTATCGGAATTGTATCAAAGAATTAAAACTATATCACTCTGAAGACACAAGGCATAAGAGAGTGAGAAACAGAAGGTACAATGCATTGAAAAAATTGCAAGATGAGTCAGATTATTTCAGTGAAAAGCAAATGATGTATAGAAGTCCTTTGTTGTATGAACAGTTAGTGGGGCAGTATTTGACAGAAGCAGAAATAAAGGAGCGAGATGGAGTGGACAATGAAAATCTTACATTTCTTAATTTAATATTAGAGACTGTTGACAGAAATCAAATGAGACAAACAAAAAACGAGCAAATGCTTGAGGAAGACATAGAGTCTATGGATATCAATGGCCCAAAAGAAAGTGATCATGATGAGGACAAACAGTTTAAAAAAAAGCAATGGGGAGAATTTGATGATGATGCCAAACCTGAGCCTTCGTCTAAGCCCGAAGTTAGGGCCCAGACAACAATAAGTGCTCCTGAGAGGAGGCTCCTTAAAGAGGAATTTCTGCAGGAAATGTACACTAGTTTTTTAGAAGGCAATGATGATATGGACTATACTACCATAGACAACAATGAGCAGTATGATGATCTGAAGCAAGTTTCCCAGGATGCAGAGGATAAGTATTTTGATTCTGAGCCCAATGATTCAGAGAACTTAGAGGAGCACATGCAACTGGTCACAGCATATGGAAGGAAGAACTCCACGGACAGTGGTGAAGACCCATTAGATTTGTTTATGAAACATCTTAACAAAAGGCAAGTTGAAGGTTAAAGTTGTTTTTTTATTTATTGATAGGTACCTTCACTTCAGTTTTAATGGGTCGTTAAATTGTACATTTTGTGTAATTTATTTATTCAGGTGATAAAAATGCTGTAACTGCACAGTAAAAATAATCCATTATTTTTGGATATAAGGCCATATAAATTTGTATAAGTTTTACCTGCCCTGTCTAAATAGGTCTAATATTTTGATTTTTCTGGATAGCTAGTTCAATTTTTTTTTTTCCAAAAAGTGTTATTTGTCTATTGGTTGTGTAACCAAAAGATAATAGATTGTTTTTCAAATGAACTAAAAATGTTGCTTCAAACTTTCTGTCTTCAGCAACCACTCTCTAGTCTCGACCTTTGACGCAGTTATTGCTGTAAAAGTAAAAAATAGTACATTACGACACAAGTGCGAAAAACATGTAATTCGGAGAGCCATCTGCACTAAAAAACGTCGTACGAGACACGTGCAAAAACAAAATTCGAAACGAGTGGCGATGGCTTAAAACACGACCGATAGGGTGTTTTAAATCGACACGAGTTACGAATTTCGTTTTTGCACGTGTCTCGTACGACGTTTTTTAGTGCAGATGGCTCTCCGAAGTTTTGGACCTGACGTAAAATGACACACTTCTCGCACTGGAGCCTAAAAAGTACACCATCTGTACTAAAAATATATATTTTATGGTAGTAACGTAAGTCTAAGATTCAGTGACAGACTTATTACAATAGCTAATGTTTTTTTACCTAGGAATGCCAACTAATAGAATGCAAATAGCCAACTGCACCAATCACGCCTATGGGTGAGTCAGCTATACCTAAAGAGTCTTCTTTACACACAGGTATGTGCTTGTACTTTGTCATTAGCTGCATACACACGAAAAAAGAAACACTCGCGAAGAAATTACCTTGCGACGCAGTTTGGTTGGTGTAGACATACATACACTCAACCAATCCTAAGCCTAGGCCACCTGAGAACTATATTAAAATTACAAGGTTAAAGCCCTAAGGTTGTCTGGAAGAGATCGCTTTTTAGCGATAAGACCGCCTGTTGATACCTACCTTGTTAATTAATAAATAATTTTTGCTTTGTATTACTTTTTTTTGTGGTACAATTTTTATTATTAAGGTCAAAGTCAAACTATTCTTTATTCAAGTAAGCTTATTAATAAGCATTTTCGAATCGTCTGACACAATATCAAGAGTGAAAAAAAAATCTACTACCAGTTCTAACCCTACACCACTGTCCTGAGAAGAACCAGTAAGAAACTCGGGTGGACTTGTTTTTTCAAAACAGTATAATAATACATCTTATTCAAATAACATGCATTAAAGAATTTATTACATTAAAAAAATATATATTTTACTTTTTTAAATTATTTTGATGGGGCCCTATCAGTAAAAATCCTCACATTGTACTCAGTGTAATTTTAAATTTAAATTCACTGCCTCTTGGGCCGGAGCCCTCTTGGGTCGGGGGCCCGTGGCATTTTGCCAGCCCTGCCACCCTATTGTACCAACGCTTACCAACGTTTACAGAGTGTTTGAGCGAAATCAGTGCGATTAGTGCGGAAAATTCGGATGTTCAGGCGGTTTATGTCCTCGGAGATTTTAACTCCCATCCGGGCGAGTTATTCTGTCGCGAGTTGCTGCAGTTTTGTGAGTTGCAAAAGTGGTGTTGTGTCGATATGGATACCTTGGGAGTGAATTCTCGTACTTATACATATACAAGTGACTCTCATGGATGTAACAGGTGGTTAGACCACTGCATCGTCACTGAAGCAGCGCGGATGACGGTACGCGACGTACAGGTAAAATATGACGTGTATTGGTCTGATCACCTGCCGCTTGTGATTGACTGTGATTTATCTAAGATACAAATTGAGTGTATGTTAAATGATGTGCCAAATAAAGGTGTAATTTGGGGGGAAAGAGAGGCGTCACAAGTTGAGCAATATCAGGCGCAGTGCCATAGTAAGCTGAGATTGCTTGATTTTCCAGCCGAACTCAAAGTGTGTGCAGATCATTTATGTAAGGAACACAACCATAAAGTTATACTAGATAAAATGTATAATTATATTACTACCCACACTGACAGAGGCGGCACGCAGGTCAAGTAAAGTAACGTATTGTAAGAGAGGGGCACGTATAGCTGGGTGGAATAGGTATGTGGCCGATGCTCATAAGGATGCTAGGCTTAAATTTTCAAACTGGGTGCTAGCATAGCAAATAAACCCTCACAGGGGTTAGTGTATAAGGAAATGTGCGAAAGCAGAAGGCTTTTTAAATCAAAGCTGAAATGGTGTCAGGATAGGCAGGAACAAATAAAAAGCAATATCCTAGCCTCGAACCGGGCAGCAAAAGATTTTAAGGCCTTCTGGAAGAACACAAACAAGTCTAACCCTCGTACAGGTGTCCCAGTGAATGTAGGTGGGTCAAGTGATAGGAAAACAATCGCTAACCACTTTAAGCGTGTGTTCACTGTGAATCCACTTATTGAGCCAAGGTTAGTCGAGGTGGGCAATGCTGAGACAGTCATGGGTAGTAGTAACATAAAGTTTACGACTAAAGAAGTGGATTTAGTTATCAAACAGATGGTTAGGGGAAAATCGCCAGGCTATGATGGTCTCAGCATTGAACATCTTAAGCATGCTGGGGTACATATGCCACGTGTGCTTGCTATGTTTTATACGCTGTGCTTAAGACACGCTTACGTTCCCGAGCAACTCACAAGAACTGTAGTAATTCCGCTGGTGAAAAATAAAACGGGCGATTTGTGAGATCCAGGGAACTACAGACCTATCTCACTTGCAACGGTGCTGGCAAAAGTGCTTGACAGTTTGCTTAATGCACAGCTTTGTAAGCATGTGAAGTTGCACGACGCGCAATTCGGTTTCAGACCGGGGCTTTCAACTGAAACTGCAATTTTGTGCCTTAAGCAAGCGGTCAAGTACTATACGGATAGAAATACGCCTATATATGCGTGTTTTCTGGATCTATCGAAAGCGTTTGATCTGGTTGCGTACGATATACTTTGGACCAAGCTAGAAAAAACGGGTGTGCCAAAAGAATACGTTGAGCTACTGAAGTACTGGTACAGCAGCCAGATCAATCGGGTGAGATGGGCAGGAGTTGACTCCGACGAATATAAGCTCCAGTGCGGGGTAAGGCAGGGGGGTCTTTCTTCCCCAGTCCTCTTTAATTTATATGTAAACGAGTTAATCGGGGAGCTCAGCAGCATGCGTGTAGGTTGTCACATTAGTCAGACATATTTCAACAACATCAGTTACGCTGATGACATGGTGCTGCTGGGGCCCTCAGTTGACTCGGTTAGGAAACTTGTTGCAACGTGTGAAGGCTACGCGGGGAGGCATGGTCTTAGTTACAATGCAGGAAAAAGCGAGGTAATGGTTTTTAAGGCTCGAAAATATAATCCGACTTCTGTGCCTAAGATCATGCTGGGGGGAGTGGCACTCGGAGTTGTAGACAGGTTCAAATACCTGGGTCATGTAATTAATAACGAGTTAAGGGATGACTTGGATATGGAGAGAGAAAGGAGGGCCATGTCAATAAGAGGTAATATGCTTGCCCGCAGATTTGCACGATGTAACGCAGAAGTAAAGCTGACACTATTTAAAGCGTTCTGTCAGACGTTTTACACGTGCAGTCTGTGGGCAAGTTTTACTCTAAGGGCCTACAATACATTGCGGGTCCAGTACAATAACATCCTTAGAATGCTGTTGAGGCTGCCGAGGCGTTGCAGTGCGTCAGGCATGTTCGCGGAGGCGCAAACGGACGACTTCTACGCCATCAGGCGAAAAAGAATAGCCTCATTGCTGAGACGTGTCCGAGGCAGCAGTAACGGCATGCTAAGGGTGTTAGACGAGCGCCTAGATAGCCCAATAATTAAGTACTGGATTGAGGTAGTTATAGGTAGATCTAAGTAGGTATAAGTATTACTAACATAATTATAAGTTTTAAGATATCACTAACAAAATATGGATCGCAACCATGGTCTGAAATAAAGAATTTTTATTTTTTTATTTTATTTTTTTAATTTATTGTTACGCCACTGGACACAGTTGTGATTTTTGTATGAGATGATGGTTTGTTTCTAATTTTTGATGTATGGATTAAAATCGGGCGTGAAAAAGAAATACAAGTGCATCGTATTTTTTTATATACGGAGTCGAAACAGCAACTAAAAGCGTGACAGAGTGGTATGAAACAAGACAACGAAAATATTTTTTACCCAAATAACATTACTTTTACATCGTTTCCTGAGCTTAGGGTTCCAATTACCATTGCCAAGGGTTCCATGAAATTTCCGACGCTACAGCGCGCAAGGCACGCACACGTGCACGTTCTGCATACGCATACGGTGTGCCTCAGCCTTAAGTGCCTAATTTTTTTTTTGATACACGACATTTATTTCCACATAATTTACACAAAAATGTTATTGGTATCTGCACTCGGCACAGCCGGTATCGCAGAAGACCGTTAAAACGATAGTGTAGAAGTATGAACTTGTGTATGTAAATGTATGTGTGTATATGAGTGTGTTGATGTATGTGTGGTTACCTCACTATTTTTATAATGTTTCCTATATCATTAAAGCTAAAACTTTTTTGAACTTAATTGAACCTTAATTTTAATTTCTCTGGAATGAAACAAATAACTACGTATTCACTGCAACACCGGCATCCAGTCTTTGACGACGGAAGCTAATCCCATAAATTACTGAACACATTCAGTTCCGGTTTTCTCTAAGAGGCACTGCGGTAATTAGGTAGTAATGATGCAAACGCATACAATTTACCCAACTGGTATGAATACAATGTAGGAATAAGTCAGGAGTTCCCAACCAACGGGCCTTGAAAGGACAGGAAACGACTTCAGAAAAAGGCCGCAGGCTTTTCTAATGTGTCACAAGTCGAAGGAGCGCGAAACAACCAATTCATATTTCTTACCAAACGGAGATTGATTAATCATCATCATCACTAAATATTATAAAACAAAGTTGCTTTCTCTGTGCCTATAGTTACCCCTATGTCATGTACCTTTGATTAAATCCCTAAAACTACGCAACGGATTTTGAGGTTTTAGGGTTCCGTATAGTTCGTATCAGTTTTCCGTTCCGTTATAGTTTCGCCTTGTCCGTCTGTCCGCAGCATAGCTCAGTGGCCGTTAATACTAGAAATCTGCAATTTGGTACAGGTATACATATTAGTCATGCCAACAAAGCGGTAGGTACCCATAATAAAAACTAGAAAAAAAATATATTTTCGGGTACCTACCTCCCCAACTGGTGAAGTGGGGATGATTTTTTTTATTTTCTGTAATCTTATAGTGTGTATCATTGAATAGGTCTCTTAAAAAGAATAAGGGTTTTAAACGAAAGTTTTATTCTAAAGTCAATATTTTTGAAGATAGTCTCTAGAAAAAAAAATGTGTCCCTCCCTCTAACTTTTGATCCGTAGGTCCAAAAAATATGAAAAAAAATCATCAATAGTGGGCTTATAGAATACTTTAAAATAAAATTATTTCGAACGTTTTTGAGTGACTACGGAAACCTACACTGAGTAGGTATGGCCCGACAGGCTTTTGGCCGGTTTTTTATTTTTAATAGATATAATGATTCAAGAGGAAGGTTTTAATACCAGTATTGTACCATTTGTACCCGTGCGAACCCGGGGCGGGTCTAAAAATAACTAAAAACAAAAACTTGGGTAAGGTGAGTTCCTTACAAATATCATATTTTGGTACACTAACGGTGTTCACGGAAAAGAAACATAGGTACATAAAAATTTGCCCCGAGAAACTCATACGAGCCGGGTTTACAACTAGGTACCTTAAACCTTAGAAACTACTACTGTATACCTGTGTACCTTAGTAGCAATTGTCCATTCAACTTGCCCATTAGGCTAGCTGGAGGCAATATAGCATTTTCTTTACAGCAATACATTACCCAGCTTCCATTGTTTGCCCCATGGGAAACGAGTTTTATGAACGCATCGCCGCTGGCAAAATCATTCCTTACCATACCATCTTTGTTACATAGCAGCATTGATATAACACGAGTAACTTCCTTGTGCACTCAAGATAGAGATGTTGCACAACTATGTAGTGTAATGCGTCGTTTGGACCCCGGCTGCGTTTCACCAGGGTACGCTATCTCCAAATGGCCAGGTCGTTTGTGGCATGCATACGAATTATGTGCGCGAATTTCACATTTGTAACTCGGACTTATGTCCCCGATGAATCCTTGAAAATGTACGTAAACAAGCTTCGATTTGTCTGATAAGCCTATAGACAAAAGAAATAATTTAATTAAGCGATCATTAATTTATAGAATATTGATGACGGGCAGCAGCGTCATCATATTGAACACACTACTGGATTTAGAGGGGGTTGGCCCTGGGGCCTCCACGAAAGAGGGGCGTCCACAGTAGAGATTTCGAAAAAAAAAATTTCATATTCCAACTAGTAAACACTAGTAAAAACATTTTTTTTTCTTTAGTATTGAAAGTGATCTACTCCGGGAACCGGATTTCAGCGAAATCATCAATGATTTTTCGAAAGAAAGAAAGGCGAAAATTGCTGAGAAGAATCCATTCATTAACGCTAAAATTTCTACTTTATTTGGAAAATAATTGAGGGCCAGGGGGCCTCCACTCCTTTGTTGCCCCGAAGCCTCTCAAACTCTAAATCCGGCCCTGTTGGCGATTATGGGCATTTACCTCCTAAAGCATCCATACGCATAGGTAATAGGAGAGGTCCATGTCCGGCAGTGGACTGAGATAGGCTGATGATGATGATAGCTAAAGGACGGACTTACGATTGGCAGACGGTAGCCTTAATTAAAATTATAAATAGGTATACTTACAGCCCGTTTTTCTATCCCCGGATAAATGTATAGGTATATATGTCAGATATAAAATGTGCCCATTAGGAAAAGGAAAAATTTTAACAGCGGATTTCTGACCAAATTGACGTTAAAAATGTCGTATGAAGTTTGCCGGATTCCGTCTTTTTCAAGAGAAAATGTTTTATTTTGCCGTTTTTGACCGTTACGCCTATTTCCAAATACCTACTCTTTTTATGTTAGGAATAGACCTGTATTTCGAATTTAGTCAATTTCGCCAGGAGGACATCGTAAATGCGAAACTGTTGACATGGCTAATAGTTAACATACATATTAATACGGCTAGGTGTTATGTTGTCACATTAAATTTCTCTCGTTATGTAACACAACTGTAATCCTTTGGCCACGCACATCGTTATTATTAAATAACAATTATCAATCGTCGAACAGTGCATGTTTTTGCGGCATAGTTAATATACACATCACACGTCATCAGCTGATGATCAGCGTACTTCAGGCC
Organism: Thaumatotibia leucotreta; assembly: GCA_025490895.1. Lineage (NCBI taxonomy): Eukaryota > Metazoa > Arthropoda > Insecta > Lepidoptera > Tortricidae > Thaumatotibia > Thaumatotibia leucotreta. Next base: position 13,361 of record JALPQI010026811.1, read on the forward strand.
TTTCTTTCCTATTACCTTTGTATAGACGCTTTGGGAGGTACTAACGCCGTATGGTGACGGCAGTAAGAATACATTTGTCACCACCCTAACTCCTCCTGCGGGTGTCGTAAGAATCGACTAAGGGATTGAAGTGTCACTGACCACTATTTGATAAAAGATTGATGATGGGCAGCGGCGTCATCATAGTGGACACATTACTGCGATTGCCAATCCGCTTCCCAGCGTGGCGATTATGGGCATTTACCTCTTAATGCGTTTATACGCATAGTTAATAGGAGAGGCTACGTCCAGCAGTGGACTATCATAGGCTGATGATGATAATGCCCATAATCTCCAAGTTGTGCAAGCGGATTGGCGATCGCAGTAGTGTGTCCACTTCTTCAATAAATGAATGGTCAGTCACATTTCAATCCCTTACTCGACTCATACGACACCTACAAACAGGAAGAGTTGGGGTAGTTAAATATCGTATATGGCGGGAATAGTTCATTCCTAATAGACTGAAGAAGCAAATAATTCTGATAGATATAGAAGACAAGCCCTAGGACTGAAAATACCACTGGAGTGACGTAGTCAAGAGAACAGCAAAGTGTAGTCTCTACGAAATGGTCCACTGGCTGGAAACATCTCAATAGTTAGGCAGTTTCTTTACCTGCAAAAAATATGTAAGTAGCTATAGGTACCCAGGTACTATCCTGAATATTTTTTTAAAATTAGTATTCTGTTAAATACCTACCTAGTTCACAATACAAATTAATTTCGATCCTTTCCCGTGGATTCCTAGGTAATAAAATTATCTAATTTTGTTCTTATACGTAGGAGTAGTAATAGTTATTTGTTTTACTAGCCACTCAATTGCTTTTGGTAACTGTGGTTACCAGCTGTCACTCTTATTTTACATAGGAATAAAGCTGAACCAAAATTTCAAAGCATATGAGTGGAGGAGCAAAGTGATTGTTTAACTCTCGGGCAAATATTGAAACCCGAGCAAGCGAAAGATTCCAGAATTTGAACCACGAGCGCAGCGAGTGGTTCATAAAATGGAATCTTGAGCGATGCGAGGGTTTCAAGGCACGAGAGTTGAACAAGCTTTGCTGCCGAGTGAAACACAATATTTTTCACCACACTAAAGCGAGGAAACATGCGAAATAAAACTTAAACATAACAAATTAGAAGGTATTTATTTGCATTTCCTCAACTTACAAAAAATAAACAAATCAACAAATAATAAAACAATCACCTCAAATATTTATCTTGGCGTGCTTAAAAATTCAGGATAATTCCAAAATGAGACTCATGTAGTTATTGGCGATTTTTCTGTGATTTTCGGAACTATCCCACTTTCGCATCTCGCAATTACCCGAAAACTTGAAAATTAAGAGTGAAAGAAAACAAAACACGACCGAACTCGTTTAGATTTTAGAAGAAAAAAATATTCGGATGCGTTCTGAAATTTGCATAGTGTGAACACTTTTATTTTCCTATTGTTTTTATTTGTCGTATTTTTAGAACTTTTAATTAAAAGCCTTTTACAACAAAATGTGTTATTTAATTTGGATTTTAGCATATTGAATATAATATTATGAAAGGTTCATGTGTATGAATCTGTCTGAAACTATTGAGTTTTCGAACGTACTGTCTAGCTCAAACGTCAAAAAGCTTATTGCACTCTCAGGCCGAATAAGTTACTGCTTTAGTCTATCCAAAAGATAAAAAAAAATTACTTTAACCTCTAGAGATTAAAACACAGTTTTGCGCTCTGAAATTGAAGGACAAACAGCGTGTTTACGAGTAGTGTGGTGAAATAGTTATTTGTTATACAAGGGTGCAAAGTTATATTTTACCCGCGAGTATGAAATTGAAACACGAGCAAGCGAAAGGATTCTATAGTTGAACCCGAGCGAAGCGAGTGGTTCTAAAATAGAATCCTGAGCGCAGCGAGTGTTTTAACATACGAGAAGTAAAATACATTTGCACCCGTGTGTAACACAAAACTTTTCCCCTCACTATAGCGAGGAAACTCAAAAAAGGTAATTATTTGTTCACATTACAATCATCATCGGGTTAGTGATAATAATTTTCCAAATGCATCATGTATTTAATGCAAGATTTTGTCGCAGTAAACTTAGCACGAAAAAGTAAACGCAGCACGATTTTAACACATTCCTGTAGTTGCACACCAACACCAATGCATTATTAAATCATTCACATTCATTATTTTTACAAAATTATAACAGAACACCCTGAAAGTTGTTTAGTTTACTATTTTTGTACGTGTTCGAGTCGGTAAATAAAGATTATAACCTATAATATTCTTTGACAATGTTGACGTTGCCATTTTCTGCGTTTTGTGATTGCATCCAGTCATCTTATCATCATTCACTAAAACAATTGTTACTTATGGAATTTTAGGATTTATATGTTAAAATCATCATATTATATAAAGGTTTGTATTTTACACTAAACAAATTATTTAATTATCATTAATATGGAACAATTTCCATGAGCATTTTACGTTTTGTTATTCCAAAACCAAGGTCATTACTTTGCCACACAAGTGAATAATATGCGTTTTTACACGTTCATATTAAAGGATAAACGAGCACTTTACGAGCTAGTGAGGGGAAAAAGCCTTTTCGCATTCGAAGATCGCTCTTAGGGTCTATATCTACAGCATATTTTGAAATGAAATGTAATTTCTTAGATTGTTCTTTGATAGTACTTTATTTATTTTAATTAACGTTCTCATTTATATGTTCATAGTTAATACTAGTATTTACCGTTAGACACTGAACAATATGTACCTATACAAACATATTAGGCACCTACCTACGTTTACAGGGTGGCTCATTAAAATAGCTCAGTATGGGAAAATCTGAAACTACATAATAAGACATACTATTATATGTTCTTATGAACCATGTTTCCGATTTTGATAAAAAGAGCAACTGCATTCATACATTGAAAAAAAAAGTACCCAGCCGGGGAATCAAACCCCGTTGTTTTGATAAACTAAACGTACACTATTTC
>JALPQI010026812.1:0-11481 GCA_025490895.1 Thaumatotibia leucotreta
ACAATGCTAAACTTACAAGAACTTTTTTTTGGATTCTACTAACGTATAGATACCTAAGCATGTATTGGAGAAGGATGAAAATGCTACTGCAGAAGGACTATGTTCTCTTAAATGCGATTCAGTTTAGGTTCGGCCTGTCAGTTTTTACCTGTTATTCTATGAAACTGAAACATCGCAATTCTGATTAAGTCTTAAACTGGATCACATTAGTAGATCGTGGCAGCAAAAACTATTGAACAAAAGAGGATTAGTAATTTAGTACCGCTTTTTCAAGAATAGTAGTTGCGCGTGTGAAGTGTGTTGTTGATTTTGTTTCCTTAACTTTTAACCGCCGTGGTATGATATATGAGACAAAGGTCTGAGTTGGGTTTTATGATTTAAGTATTAAACTATTTAAACTATTAAAATCAAAAAACCATAAAGAATTTGTACAAATTAGCTCCATTCAATTACAAGCTTGATCTGCGTGGTGTAATTTTGCATTGGTAACGAACACGGGCACGCTCGATGAAAAATTCACGGTGGTCAAAAAGACGATGTGGTAAGTGAACAAGCATTATACCGTCCGATAACATATTTTTCTCCTCACTAGCTCGTAAAGCGCTCGTTTTATCCTTTAAATAATACGAGCATTTTTACCCAAACGCTTTTTACCAACTTGTGGATAAAGTAATTTGACCATGCTCCAGTTCCTATGGCCCACATCTGCCTAGTAAATGTGGATCTATATGACCGTAGTAAGCAAGCGCAATCGGAGCGCACATGTTAAATTGGTAATTTTTCATAGGTGACTTTGTAAGCCATTGGCTATATTCAAATACCAGGAGTACCTAACTCTAGTCTACGATACGTTTTGACGATAAGTTTTTAATGGTTTCTTTAAGTTAATTTATATTTGACTGATATTTGTAATCATATTTCCTCGCGATAGTGAGGGGAAAAAAGTTATATTATACTTGGCGGCAAAGTTTGTTTAACTCTCGTGCCTGACGAACAACAAACAAAACTGGAATCTTGAGCATTGCGAAGGTCTCAACCTTCGCAATGCTCAAGATTCCAGTTTTTTAATCTTTCGCTACCTCAGGTCTCAATATTGGCACGAGAGTTAAACAAAAACTTTGCCCCCTCATAATATATAATAAATAACTATTCTCCTAGGTACTGTAGAACTGTAGAATATATCTGCAACTCCATGGGCATACGAATACTATATGGTTGTGCTTTGTTTGAGCTTCTCTATTCTGAAAGTTCCGTGTGACGCTAGTCCGTAGCCTGTGGTGTATTTCCCCAGGGACTCCACCGTGGACAGAATTTGACCACAGCATTCTGATCGCTTGCCTTACACAAGTCATGGGCTTTGTATTATTTGGATTTACCTTACTAGTATCAAAATGAAAGTTTGTGTACCTACCTAGATTCTTAAGATTTTTTTTATTTAATATTTGATGCACAAAAAACCTATACCTAGTACAATAGACATAGACATAGACGTGCTTTATTGGTAATAAAATTAATAAAACTTACAAGTCACAACTTACATCTATGTGTATAGTTTCATTAGCAATATTATTATTTGTCATTTCAGTAAACTTATAACTATAAAAAAATTTCATAATTAACCATATTTTTAAATTTCATTTTAACCCTTTATCTACGGGTGTCTAGCAGAGTTGCCGCCACTGACAAATTATAGTTATCCTTATGTAATGGTGTCAAGTCAAACAATAGGTACAACAGTAAATATTATGGCCCCGTGCGTACGTAAAGGTTTAAAGGCATACAAGCTTATGTACAGGTTCGGTTAAATTTGCTGGGAGTTTTTTTACTGACTTCAGAACTTCTTTGCAGTTTTATATTATTTTGTGTGGGACAGTTTTTAATTTATGCGCGTTGCACCAATTGTAAAAAAATTGTACATGGCTTTAAGGCCATAATCAAAACAAAAGTCACGTTTGCGTCAATTGTGTTACGAAAATGAGTGGTAAAATTTGCTCAAAGCTTGTCTCGCCCACACTTGGCCAACCAATAGGAATTACAATATCTGTTCGGAGTACTTCGATGTGTAATTCAATTACTCCCGGGATACCATAGCATTGTTTACAGAACTCGGTATCTTAGAGCGGAACTGGGTCAAATAATTTCGTTAATCTACTGTCATAATATTACCTATACAGGAAGGAGACCCCAGATAAAAAATACATACATATTTCTTAAGTAAACGTTATCGGGATAGCTTATTTGAAACGTATATACATACACCATCAGCCTATCTAAGTCGATTTCTGGACATAGGACTCTCCTATTACGTACCTATGCATATGGATGAATTTAGGAGGTAAATTGTCATAATCGAAAATATGGGGAAACGAATTTGTGATCGTAATAGTGTGTCCAATATGATGATACTGACCATTTTCAATGTTAGAATGAATGGTCAGTGACGCTTCAATTCCTTAATTGTGTTAGTTTTTAGTAAAATGTCCCACTTTGTCGCTTACCATAAAGACGAGATTTCCTTGTATCTTCATATGAATAAACTGACAAAGCGGCTTTATGGCAAACGACAAAGTGGGACGTTTCACTAAACTCACTCACAATTAGTCGACGCTTACGACATCCACGGAAAGAGTTGAGGTTGTGATACTTGTGATAAATGGATTCCTACTACCGTACTCGACACTGAAAAGTAGGTACCTAGTACACGCAAAGAACGCGTTTAGTCCAATAACGCAAAAAAAAATCGTTTTGAAGTTAAAATGAGATAGAACTTGCCACAACCTGTTCTAATTCCACGAAAACTACCACAAACACAAAATTGCACTATATTTTAAAGATAAATTTTGTTGTAATTTTAATCTTAAACAACACCAGCCCTCGGCTAAACGAAAATTAACATTCAATTTATATTCAAATTTCTCTATGAGGAAGTTTAGGCGTTCGGGAATTACAGTTGGCATCAGATGTATCGGAGCGATTATGATGCTCAAAAATATATGAACACGCACTCTAATGCTTTAACAATAGAGGTCTGTTTAGAAGTCTCTGAACCACCTTGCTGTTCCGATATATTTAATGGCAATTGTACCTTAGACTACTATATAACTGGAAAACGTTAAAAATTAGAATAGAAGCAGAAACTATTTATTTTTGTATTTAAAGTTGAAAAAATGGTTTTGAGCAATAATGAAAAAGTTAATTCATCTGGAATAGGTACATTTTATAAATAGTTTGTAACATCCACTAAAATCTCTAAAATTTACTAATCCCTAATAGTGGCAGTACTACCTACTAGATATTACTAACTTTATCAGTTTAAAATGAGAAAGAGCATCTGTAAGTGAATAATTCCTCTTGTGATACGTTGATATTTGATATGTAATCATAATCATATATTCGTTTCACATTTAAAGCAGCGGTAAAACTCGTTTTAAAATTGAATTTCTTTGGAATCGTTAATATCACCGCAGATCGTGACCAGAATCAAAATTAGTATCTTACGCTTGATTTTACTTAAATCTTCGGAAAATCGGAAATTCTGATTTGATTACGCGAATTACGTCAAAATTCTTTATAATTGAAAACCAGCATTTCATTACAACATAATTAAAATTGCATAGAACATAGAATGAGATTTACATAGACTTGATTTGATTTGAGTCAGTTTGTTCTGGTGTTAACTTGTTACGTCACCCAGAGTAGGTACAAATGTTGATTAGTTTACCAGAAGAAACTATTCAACACCATATAACTGTCAAAAATCAAAGTTACAATGAATTTTAATGCTATTTAATTGTGATTTTAAGGGTGATCCAGGAGAATGAGAAACAAGAAAATGTGATTGGCCTATACAATAGGCATGATGACTGGCAAGTCAAATCAGCATCTTTTTTCGAACTGTCAAAACGATCACCACTATGGAATTTAATATGAAATACTCAAAAGTGACGTCACGTTTGAGTACTGCCAAATGACCTACTCTTTTAAGTTCTTTTCAATTTATTAAATATAAGTTCTGTACAAAAATTACTGCAATCTACATATTAGTAATAATTTCTTCGTGTATTATGTCGTGCATAATGTTAAATAATTTATTTTAACTACAGTCATCATCCCTACTCTGAATGTAGTGGCTGGAACCACTAATTGCCAAAACAAAAACTTTAGAAATTTGTTTTATTGCACATCGTTTAAAAACTAGGCCGTAATGAAATAGAAATAGAAAATAATTTATTCGTGACACACATTAAAAAGACAAAGTAGATATGACAGTATACAAAGGAAAAAGAAAAGGTGCCACGAAATGGTCTCATCTCAGCTTGTATAATGCATGTGTGATGCATAGTAATATTTAAAGCAGGAAAATTAAACGGGTTGATTCGAATCAAACAATTTTGACAGATCTTTGTACAAATCGTCTAGAGGGTGAGGCTGAAAAAACGATTATCTAGGGATGTTTTTCTAACCAGTCTGTTAGAAGCCTGACGCTGGTGGAGGGCTTTTAATTACTCGAGTTTCTAATCAACAAGTTCTACAAACACTTGAGTAAATAGGCGAGTATGTACCTATTATTAGCTCTTACAAAATATTGATAGATATCGATACTAATGGACTTAATTATGGGGCACACAAACTGTCAAACTCGAAGTGTCACAAAAGTCTTGAAGATAAAAAAAGATAATCAATTAATTACCCATTGGTAAAATTTATAAATGTAACAGTAACGGCACATCTCTAGTTTCAACTCATCCCAGTGTCTCATTTCCCAAATAACACAATATAACTTTCAGTTTTACTTATAGGTACAATCATGAATCATGAATGTCATCAAATCAGCCAGCTATGTATTCTTAAAATAAAATATTAATACTTTTATGCTGGTCTTCCACTCGCATAAGCAAAACGTAAGAATTTGTCATAAAAACCCGGTCTCGACCCTTGTTCTTTACTTTTGGCAAGCTCTGTTTCAACGAACGAGTCCCCAACTTTCCTTGAACTCTCAAATCAAAGCGGAACACTAGAATGTACGAGCAAGTTACTGAATTCAGATATGGCCATAGGTCTTCTTATGATGGATGTGTATGAATGAAAAGGTAGCCGAGGTAGGTCGTGTATAGTGAATTTTTGATATTCGTCGAGATTTTGTTGGATTAACTACGCTGTGGATCTCGGGAGTTACTCTTATGTACGTACATAGGCTTATGATATGGATACCAATTAAGGATATTATAGGTAGTAGACAGGGACCGGAACCGGTATTTTACAAAAACCTCGAAACAGCCCAATATTTTAAAATGTTTTATACTCTTTATGTACTGCTCAATATTTTATGCAATTTACAATATCATATTTTTATATTAGGTACTCCACTAACTTACAATTTATATACTGAAGAACGAAAAAGAACGAAAAAAGAACTTTGTATGGAAAGGAAAATTGTTTGTTTGGAAGAAGAATTTTGTATGGAGAAAATTACGGTTCCGGTCCCTGGTAGTAGGTATGGTAGGTATTAAGGCGATACGAAATTCTAATTTTTGAACAAATCGTGGCCAAACTATACGGTTGTTTTTATTTTGAATTAGATATGTAAGTAGCATAAAACTACTTGAAAATAGTTTAAATAATAGCTTAAAAACAAAGATTAACTCAAACCTGGACACGTTTTTGGCTAAACACCAGTTGAGTTATGCTGCCCTGTTACTTCGATTATATTTTTTTATTACAATAATGGCTACTGTGACGTAATGCTGTATGAAAATCCATTATTGCCCTCTAATATTGACGCACCTACGACGCACACCTGCACGCATTATTTCATGAACTTACCGAATAGGTGTAAAACAAAAAGTCCATTCATCCTTAGCTGTCTTATCTAGTAAACAACTTTCTAACCTAAAAGTACACTTTTTCTGTTGTAAACTGCTGTTTCCTTGATAAAAAATTAAGCAATTTACGAATCACTACGGATGGACTGCACAAATACGGACTCAGGTATTTTGATATAGGCAAATATGGTAGTTTACAATAGAAAACGTGTACTTTTAGGTTAGAAAGTTGTTTACTAGACAAGACAACTAAGGATGAATGGACAATAATGGAAAATCTTTTACGAAAGCGCGAATTTCAAGATCCTTGGCTTAAAGCTGCCACGGAAAATTCCAGGCCACGGGCGCAATATTACAGCAAGTACAAACAGGTCGCCCTTGACTCGAGAATTCCTTGACTCACTGTTTATTTTGGTGTCATTCATGAGCAGTCATAATCGGTGATCTGGGTTTGGACGAATCTCCCCGTATTACAAAGTGCAGGGGAAATGTTAAAATGCTGCTATATACCATTTGCCAGCAGAAAACAAAAAGAAGGAAATAAATATGGCTGACTTTCAACCAGGGATCGAAACCAGTTTTTTAGAAAACCTCGAAATAGCTAAATATTTTTTAATGTTTTACACTTTTTATGTAGTTTTCAACATTTTATGTAATTATTAACATTGTAGGTATGTTTGAATTACTCCATTAACAAAAAATATATATACTGAAGAACGAAAAAGAACGGAATTCGAACCGTTCTTTTGTATGGAGAAATAAACCGTTATCCGATCCCTGCTTTCAACAGGAGTTGTCTATGAATGACACATCTCGTGAAAAACGTTCATAGATTGATTTTGACGTTAATACTAATAAATATCACTATTTTTAACTACAAATGTATTATCTTCTTAGGTCCTCAATTGTGAGTCCTTCCCCATTTCTGGTAACGAATTATTTACAGAACTTGTCCTTCCAAAATTTGTTAATCGGTCCGCTAAAATTAACTTTATTTTACGACGTCCATTAATGCGGATTTAGCTTTGATAAACTGCGGCCTACACGCTTAATAACGGAAAGTAAAATGCGCTCATAAAAATGTGAGCGTCTCTACTTCCACCGCAGATGCACAACAGATTAAAAATACATATCGTCAACAGTAAACATGGTGCTGGCAACTTTTTCGAAAACAAGGTGAATAGTGATATTAGATTTCATCTTTTTCGCAATTCTAAGTAAGGTCGTGTTGGCGGGTAAGTAATGATACTGATGATCGATGGTCGTCAATGGGTCATCACCCTTTGACGACCATCGATCATCAGTATTGATCAGAAGCCGTACTATGACTTTGCAAGTATCGCTAACGTTAGGTTTTACTTGACACGTAAAGCAAGCCATCGCGCTTGTTCCAATACGTCAGTGCGAGCGTGATAGAATGCATTACATATCGAGTATCCTTTATTTTCCAACTCATGTTACGGCTACAAACCTAACACCTCAACTTACCGGTTCTTCTCGGGTCAAGGGTGTAGGGTTAGGACTTTGACTTTAACATAAAAGCTCATCTTAACCAATTACCTACAATCATAATGACTAATATTAACCCGTATCGGACTGCTGCCGGTTCTTTCCAGCTAGCTTCGGTGCAGAAAACAAGAAATGGGTAACTCAACTTTCGTGCGGTGTCTAAATTGCAGTTTCACGAAAAACTTCAATAACACATAATAAGAACTATACCAAAATATAATACATGAAAGATAAATAAAGTAACTAGTTAATGCTATAGATCTTCTACTCATTTAAGTTTATCTTCTAAAATTGTATTGTATTAATTTGCGTTCAAACTAAAAGAGCATTCGCTGTTCTAACCTCCCACTCTACGAAATTCGATCGGTACACAAAACGTGATTGGTTGATTTCGTAGAACGGGCGCTAGAACAGCGAATGCTCTTTTGGTTTAAACGCACCTTTAATGTAAGAGTTTGTCAACTGAGTTAAATATTTGGTCGCAAAAAGGATAGATAAATATTCCATACCGCCGCGCCGAGTCTCGTGTCTTCGCCTAGTGTAAAATGTTGAAGATTCCCTATTCATTTTAGAGTAGAGTGGTCAGAAAATTACTAAAAAGCAATTTTGATTATTGGCATTAGAGACTATAAATCTCTTGTTTAATTTAATATTTGAGTTTATTTTACTGTGATGTCATTTTTAAATAGGTATTTGCTGTTGTCTTTTATATAATAAGAATAGTTGATTGTCACTAAATAGTAAATTTTCTATTTTATTGTTATTATTAAAATTATGACGTTTAGAGAACTTTTCCACCTCTAACTCTTATTTTTATCTTTATTCTGACAACTAGAGGCATTTAAATCTCTAGTAGTATAGATATAGATGCATAATACTTAATATTGTGAACTTGCTCAATAAGTCACTCTTTTTAAGTTAGGTTTTTTGTAAAAAAATCTATAAAAGTCACATTTTTTTTATGTATAAATTCTGCATGTTACGAGTATTTTAATAAGATGTTTTATTATACTGTTTTGAAAAAACAAGTCCACCTGAGTTTCTTACTGGTTCTTCTCAGGAACGGTGTAGGGTTAGATTGTTAGAACCAGTAGTAGATTTTTTTTTCTCTCTTAATAGTGTCAGACGATTCGAAAATGCTTATTAATAAGCTTACTTGAACAAAGAATAGTTTGACTTTGACTTGAGTTTGACTTTGACTTGAAAAATATCTGTGTACTTTGCCACGTGACAGTCTGCTCTAAAAATAAGCCGGGAATTTTATCTTTTCACACTAGGCGATGGCAATGGAGAGGGCTATGTCTCTCTGCGTGATCGGATTAAAAATGTGACCATCCGCAGCAGATCCAAAGTAACCGAAATAGCTCTCCGAATCGCTAAACTGAAGTGGCAGTGGGCGGGGCACATTGCGCGTAGAACCGATGGCCGTTGGGGCGGGAAGGTTCTTGAGTGGCGGCCACGTACCGGAAGGCGTAGCGTGGGTAGGCCCCCCACAAGGTGGACCGATGACCTGGTGAAGGTCGCAGGAGTCCGCTGGATGCGGGTGGCGCAGGACCGGTCATTGTGGCAATCTTTGGGGGAGGCCTATGTTTAGCAGTGGACGTCTTTCGGCTGATATGATGATGATGATGATGATGACACTAGGCAGGAATGCGGTAGGGCCGCTGAAACGAAGAGAGACTGTATGTACCTACACTAGGGGTAGAATGGGTATCCTAGGCGAAGACACGAGACTCGAAGGTCATAAATTGCAAAATCATTGCACTAAACTGCGCGAAATAAATTGATCGACACACGACATAATTATATTACACTATCAATGATTGGTGATACTGTAGTAAGCAACTGTAGCTATTATAGTGGTACAAAATATTGGTAGTTATTTTCCTCCCTAACAACTTTTAATTATCCAATGTTCCTCCACTGCACAAAACTCATTTTAATTTCAGTGCGACGTATAATGACATTTTCATAATTGAAATAAACTACGGTTCGTATTTCACGTACCTACCTACGTATTTACCACTACGAGTCGAAATTGCATTTTCAATTAAGTTCGTTCATCATGGCGAAGTCAAAAGCGAATGGGGCGACGCGTCTCGCCTGTCCAAAATACTGCTATTTCATAATAAATTAATAATGTATGTGCAAGGCATGGCATTACTCACTTTGGTAAAAAAAAAAACCAAATACGCTAACTAAAGATAGGTACTCTACATTATGCAGATATCAAAGGAACTTTAAAAGAGAATGAATTATGAGTTAAGGTGCATGCAGACCAAAAGAGGATTCCCTGTTCTATCCCCCACTCTACGAAATCAACGAATCACGTTTAGTGTAACGATCGAATTTCGTAGAGTAGGGGGATAGAACAGCGAATGCTCTTTTGGTCTGCATGCACCTTTAGGTGTACAGTTAGGTAGGCAAAACATTTTTTTTCGGTTTCGCTTTCTCTGACAAGAATAAGTCGATTCTGTGTAAATAAAAATAAATATTTCTGTTTTTGACGCACTTGTTATGAAAAAAAAACGTCCCTTACACGTGCAAAAACTTTTTTTTTACTCGGGTGATTCTCGCCCTCGTTTCACTCGGACTCCAACTTTCACCCTCATCGAAAAAAAGTTTTCCCGCACTAGTTAGGAAATGTACTATTCTTATGAAACACTGAAAAACTCCTAAGAACGTAAAAAAAATCATTCGTTCCAATTTCTCGCTAACCGACATTTTATGTCAATGACACAATTTCTCGGTAAATGAAAAACAAAATACCGATCGTGGCAGCGTAAACAATCCGATCTCTCACTCATAAGGATTATTTTAGTTTCATTCATAACCAGCTGAAAGAATTCGACGCTACTGTCATTTTGATCAGTATAAACCAGTATAAAAGCTCTTTATGATTTAACGTAGTGAGTACTAATGTTGATATCTCGTTACGCTGGTTTTCTCTTTCGCTCGCCCACGATTAGTCGACCAATGGGAAAACGGCGTGAAGCCAAGGATGTGCGCAAGCGCCGACGCGTAGGAGCTGTATTCTTCCATTTGCCCGTTTGCTCAAATGCTCAGTCGTCTTTAATGTGCCAATTCAGCAGCACACAAATTCGTACAGAATATTTTGCTTAGGTCGGTATTTTATTTCTTTCCACAAACTTTTTATTCTGCACTGATGTGAAAATTAAAGCATTATTTTTTTTGTTTCAGACGGTGAAAAAAACATGCCCGGCGAAGCGGCACCAGCCAAGCTTTCCTAACAAGCGTCAATGTGTCATATATAAATACGTAAATGTTTTGATATGAATATTACGCTTAAATCTAGTGAGTGCAAGTTCGTAGTTAAGTGAGTGATAAGTGAATCCAGAAACATGTCTTCTCGGACGGGGCAGCGAGGCACGTCAGTGGCGAACAGCCAGCGGCGGCAGCCTCGCTCGCGGTCGTCGACGAGGGCTGGCGAGAAGAAATCGAAGGGGAACGAGAGGACAGGGACCACCAGTCTCGTGTCTATCCCGAACACCATCAAGCTCAGCATGCTGAACAGCGGACTCATTTCATTTGGTGAGTTTATTTAATAAACTGATTTATTTCGAGATATTTTCCATTTTCTTCCAGAATTATAAGTAGGTATTATAACTAACGTGAGACTCAAACATATTTAAATATTTAGCTTGCGCCCGCTCTGCTAGAACAGTAGGCTTAGTACAGGATCAGTGCGACAATATGTCGCCGCGAGATAGACTATCCATCCCTCTTTTATTCATGTAGTTGGAAAATCTATCTCGCGGCGACATACTGACATACCAATCATGTGCTAAGCATGCAGGTAAAGAACGCAAGCCCACACGGCAGTAGGTACACGTCGGGCTTTGATCGCGGGTACCTACTCCATGTCGAGGCTCCTCTAAATGGATCGAAACATGTCGAACAATTATCGACTTAAATTACGTGACTAATACATACGTGTCGCTAAATATTGAAATATTCTTGAAGCTGTTAAAGGAATTCTCCCACCAGTCACTGTTAAAGTCTTTAAAGCGGACTCTTTTTATAGTCGTAAAGATGGTAGGACGAGGAGGTCTTTAACTTACCTACCATCTCCAAAGAGGTCTACCGTAATACATTATAATTCGTTGAACACAAAAGGTTATTGCTTCGG
>JALPQI010026813.1:0-14701 GCA_025490895.1 Thaumatotibia leucotreta
AAGAAGTAGGAACCAAAATTATTTTTAACTTTTTAGTTCGGGCGAATTTTTGAAGGCGGTTTTATTTTTATTTTTAAAATATTTTATTAATTGTAAAAGTTTCAGAAGGGTCCATACAATTTTAAAATTTTGTATACTTTCCTACTACATACTTTGAAATATAAAATTACTCCTCGAAGGCATAACTAGTTATTTCTTGTACAACTTGCATATAATAGATAGTATAATTATGTCAGATGTCAGTACCTCAAAATGTACTTGAATTAAATAGCTTACCCAAGCTAAGTATACTCTAACAATAAAAAAAAACTCATCATTAATTTGAGACGCAACATAATTTAATGACGTCTTCTATTAAAAGTAATTTGTACTCCGTAAATACAAATCAAAGGCACATCTGTTACGAACGCGAGTAGATTTCGCGTAATATGACTACTTCAGTCCAAAACTAAATAGTATTATGAGCCAAATAGGGCCTTAGTACATAATGCCTTTTAGATTTGAGAACGCAAATAGTGGAGGAAAGTGTATCCTGTCATACGAGCCGTATCCGCCCCCGCACAGATTGGGGACGATAAAAAATGGACCAATTTTTATAATAGTCGCGAGGGAAACGATCCCGATATTCTTTATCATGAACCGGAAACATTTATTACCTCTGAATCTGAAAAAAGTACATTTATTATACTCACTAAAATAATTATTCATACGATCATTTTTTCAATGTAGTTGTAGCTCTTTTCGACTCTCGCAACGCAAAGGCATATCGGATTGTAGATTGCTGTATCCTTTACTAATATTTTGTCTGTTTTTATAATTAAGTACATATATACGATATTTTTTTGTCAAAATAAACTTTTACGATTTTTATGACAAACTATTGACGTCATAGTTTTTAGAAAAGGTGTCTGAAGCTGCGATAGCTATTGATTAACCTATAGTTCAAGATCACTGCCCTTATCTCTATGACTTAAGTAAGTACATAGAAAAACAATAAATCTCCTAGACATCCTAGTACAATCAATCAAAGTACCTATAATGATAGGATTCTATGCTGTTTAGTTGAAATTTTCGAGCAGTTTCACTCTCTGTTATTTACCTACTTACTGAACAAAAATAATAACAATTCTTCGCTTGTACAGTGAAACGATAAATCAAGTTCTTTCCACGTGGTTTTCATGATTTATGACATCGGAGTATTATTCATTTTAATTACTAGTTTTCCGCCCAAATTCGTGTTCGAGGACTTTTTGATTTTTATAAACCCTTTAGGGTTTTAAACGCCCATAATCACTTTCTTAAAGCACTAACGTTTTATTTTCTAATTGATGGAATCAATTTTTATGTTTTTGTTAAGGTTTTTATTATTTAGTTAGTCTCTGATGCAGTTATTTCCTTAAAACTCAATGAAATGGATAAGTTGATTTAAACTTTCACGATTATCACTCATATTTTAAAGACAGACTCTCTGCCTGCGACCACGGGTGTAACGTCATGCCCGAAACGTCAGGATATAATTAAACGTAAGTTTACGCGATTAAGACCCATTTGTCTTTAAAATATGAAATGAATAAGAGTAGACTGCTGTTTACATAGACAGTGAACAGCTTTTATTGTATACCTAACAGTTTTTTCTTAGGTACCTACTCAAAACCACGTTTTATCTTGAAATTAAATAAATGTTTTACTTAAATGCGACTCAGTTTAGGTTCGGTTAATCAGCTTTTGACAGTTGGGTATTCTATAGAACTGACACATAGCGATTCAGATTAGATCCTAAGCTGAATCACATCAGTACATAGTTGTAGCCCCCTGGAATGTACCTTTATATTTTCACAAAGAAACAAAAGAGCTGCAGGCCTGCATAAGATGTCATTCTACAATCCTATTCAATTGTCGATAAATAATAAATGACTATATGAAAATGAGATTTTGGTATGAAAAGTCAAGTGACCATTTCCATGCATTTTATGGCCACGTGACTTATCGCTTATCGTATACGATCGCATAATGGCATCTTGGCTAGGCATGCTGATGACATTACTTTTCTCTTATGTTGTTGACTGGAATACGTATAAAATGTATTGTATGTGTAATGTTCTGCCCTGTCAATAACGACAATAGCAAAACGAGAAACCCTCTAAAACGTGGCACAATGGGGGGGGCAAGTTTTTAAAATAACGACCTCTATGCTTCAGGTTTTGGTCATTCTCAAAGGGCTAATACAAAAAAACCCTAGTCAAAACTGTGATTCAATTCAAAAATCGCATTATCGTAGCCTCCGCCCTCAGCCCGGCCGCCCTACGGCCCGCCCCGCGTAAACAAACACGTAGAGGGGCCCCGCGGCCCGACCGAGACGCACGATGTGCAAGCGAGACAGCCCCGCACCAAAACTCGAACCCTACAATTAGTAGGCGAGATTCGTTCGCCGCATCAATTCGTTAAGATAATTGCTCCGAATTTTCTTGGGATTTTCGCGTGTGATGTGACGTCAGCTGTGTGGAAACCTATGGGCTGAAATGCATTGTGCGTACTATCAGCAGCACGGGGAGCACCCCGTGAACCATAATGGGAGTAATCATTATTTCAATGAGGTAACGCTTTTAAATTATGAAAATCCTTTGTTTAAGAAATGTGATTCTTATTTTCATTTATTTACTATTGTGATCTTATTAGAATCTAACCAGCTTCACCTTCTAATATAAAAGTAATCTACATTATCATTGCGACCAAAGATTGGCTTTTATGAAATATCTCAGTTCATAAATCCAAGGGTGGTAAACAATATTTAAATAATTTTAAATAAAAATTAATAGAGCTGCATTATTGAATATCTTAACGTTAAATAAATAGTCTCGTTGAAAAGAGGACATCTATTTATATAAGTATTTAGCATGATGGTTTTGCACATACAGGGTGTTCTTTTTTATTTGCTTTAAATTGAAGGGAAGCTTATTTGGGTCAAATATAATAAAATTTTCTACGAAACTTGTGTCAACCCTTGCTGTTATATATTTATTCAAAAAACAAATGTAATGACTGAACAAGTGTATTGCAACCTTTATTACATCCTAATGTTATTTTAACATGTGTCGTCAATCATTTGAGTTTAACTTTTATGATATGTTATTCTTAAGGTTCTGTCACACTTTCATTCGTCCATTCCACACAACCATTTCATGTATTATGTAGAAAACGATTTTTTTTTCGTTTTTACCAAAAGCCAATCAATACCAGGCAACTTCTATTAATATCCCAAGTAACCTGTCCAATGTATCGTAAACCAAACAAGCAAAAACCAAAATTGAGCATGAGATTTTCATATTACCGTACTATAATATTTTATTTGAATTTTTTTTTCATTATATAATTATGTACAATATTGACATACTTTTTTTGCCATTGATACTTTTAATTGGCTTAATTTTAAGCCATTTATTTTATTTCAAACAGAAGATTACAATTTTCCTGATGACTTGTTAATATACATAAAATCCGAAATCTTTTCCTTTTCCTCGCGAATCAAATCATAATTAACAACAGTTAAAAGCAAAAGCCAACAAAAAAGCATAAAAACGCCGCGTCACTTCTCTGCCTTCAAACAAAAGGCCGTGGAAAGCCTACAAAGGCACAAAGCAGGCAACGGAATAAAATATTTAATTGGTGTGATTACCGTACAAACACCTCCCGCGGCTTAGAATCGTTCGCGCCGTTTCTGCTTTTGTTCGGCGCCAGCCATACTGCTAATCTAGCATTTCATTGAAATCTCCTGTTTGGTATTGTTGAAAGGTGATATTGATTAAAATAAATAATATAGTACGCATATTACTTTCGTTTCTTTTTGTGAACGCGTTTGTATGCTTTGTTTAAGTACAGAGTGAGTTTTTATTCACCGGCCTTTGGGGGCTAATTCAGAGGTCATATTGATGAACTTTTACTATGGGACCGTCATACAAGAAAATAAAATCTGTTGTTCCATACATTTCCGCCTACTAATATCTCAGGGTTTGGAACATCAGATTTTTTTTTCTCGACCCTAACCTAACCCTCTAAATTTTTTCTGGTGAGGTAAAAATCATCCTGTACAATACAAAATATATATGCAAATTAATAATAGGTATTCTGTGATTGATCGTAATGCTACCCATTTTTAGTAAAGGCTTTTATCGCAATAGTGGTACCCCGATTTGAAAAAAATATAAGTATATTTATATTCGGGATTTGAGCTCTTTCGATCCTTACAGAGGAAAAAAGCCTCTCAAGTATTTTTTTTTCATTCCGTTATCATTTTTCATAGACCTTGAAGCGGAACCAACAAACCCAAAATCATATAGAAAAATAATATCGTGTAAAGGTCATTGGGCGTTTTTGACCCGCTTTATGATTTTTCGCGTACAGAGACCAAACTAGCTTTAAAATAAAGACTGAAATCTCACTTTTCTAAATATGTAATTTTTCCGTACGTATCAACCGGGAAAAAAAAGTTATCGACTTTTTGTATCTGTAATAGTGTTTTTAATGTTCTTACTTTCAGCATTGTATAATTGCGTAAACGGTTGTGACCTACTTTTCTGGTTTCGCCTTGCAAGAATGCGACTCATACCACTCAGTAGCACTTACATTTATACGTACCTACATTCCTAGCCCTATTTCGTTTATGTACGCAGTGGGTCATATGCTCGAACAAAATGCCCAAGGACCTTTAAACAAAATCTTTCAATTACGATCGATGGAGCTCGTAATTCTGAATAGAGAACCAAGCTTTTTGACGCTAACATCTTTATCTTCAAAACATATTATGTACCCATGTATTTTTCTTACTCGTAGTCTTACCGTGGCCGCGATCTTATAATTATGTACTTAGGTACCTACTTACAAATTTGACTATGTTGAATTAAAAGTTATTTTCGTATGAGTAAACATCACGCGCAACAAAGGGGGTTTACCTGAAAGTATTACATAAAATCTCTTAATTTACACGTGTAGTAACACAATTACGGTACAGTTCATATCACAGATGCAGTGATAGCAATAAATGTTGAAGCACCGCGCTTGACGTGTAAACCGACGGATTTATCTTTATGGCCATCTTTACATTTCCGGTTCGCACTTATACGTACCTTTGAAATGTCAACATTGTTGCAAATTGACAACTGTTGTAGGTTTACAGAAGTTTGCGATTCATGTAGAGAAGATGTTTCGTAAGAGTGTAACATGTTAGTTTACTGTGAACTCGTGTAGTTGAAGCCTTCAGAAAATACAGGTAATGAATATTCGGAGACATTTTTACACATATCAACCTATATAGCATCAAACTAAACAATTATGGATGCTACGCGACAATATACATAAGTAGTTAATAACTGTATGCCTAGCCAAGTTGCCAATCGCTAACGCTTAGTAGCGTATCGTAGTTTTCCCTCTTTGTCACTCTTTCGTATTAATGCGACAAAGACGGTTAGCTGCCTTTCGTTTACGATTGACGATTAAGCGTTAGCGATTGGCAACTTGTCTAAGCACCCTGAATACATACAGTAGAACAAGTAATAAATATGTATAATAGTAGAAGTCATTCATTATTATTTGTGTACATGTACTTACACGGAAATGTCCATGAATTCACAACAAATATACGTCCTTATCACACTAATATAAGTATGGCCTTACCAGGATTTGAATCCGGGACCGCCAGCGTAGTAGACAGAATCACTACCAACTAAGCTACGGTAGTAATTAGATATTTCAAGATCAGATATTTAGTCTTATATTGGTTTACTTTGCTTTTCCGAAACGAGGGGGTAAACCATGGAATACTATGTGTGGGGTAAACCCGTGCTTCGGCCGCGAGTGGCTATCGATCGTGATTGTGGGTTCATTCAGCGTACAGCGTGAGTACCTTTTGTCAATTCAGTGGTAAAAAGTCTTATTTTGGCTCGACTTAATGAACGGCACCTAATTAAATCGTGAATTTTGATGCAAATAATATCACAGGAAAGTTTTGATGATAGATTAATTGAAAGTGAACTATTATCGATACGAGTAGGCACCTACTCAAATACGAATAGGTAGGTAAAACGGTAAGTAATTGCTTTTCCCAACATTAAACATTTTTCAATAATGTGTAGACAAGTATTCACTTAATCGATATTTGTTGTAGGTTCTAAAAGTTTCATAAATATGAAATATTTTAGTTCATGTCTATTTCAACGTTTTAGCACGCATTCTACAGTTGCACTATTTTGGTCTTCACGATACGATCACGACATGGCTTTATGTTTCTGTAGAGTTATCATGCAGTTGACAATTACCAGAGCCTTTTGTTCAATTATTTTTCTGATTCGGGAAGTAAACGCTTTAGCAGGTGAATATAAAACGAAGATACAAAAAACTTCTCCAAACAGTAGATAGGTGCATCAGTAGTTCATATTAGTCATCGGTCTAATCTATAATTATTATAATGTATACTTAAAATATTTTTTAGCTCAATCCGTCCAGTCATCGTTATTAAACACAATCCTTTTAAATAGTATTAGAAAGCAGTGGCCGAGTGCATAGCATTACCTAAAGGGCAATTACAATACATTAGAAGTGTTATTATACCAAACTTATTGCATTAGGTTCGTATCGTAATAATTATATCCGGTGTACCTATCATGATCATGTGTTTGAATCGTGTGCGAAATGCTTGTGCCATTTTTTATGGATTCGAGTGAAGATTGTTCTTGTGCCCAACATATATAGGTATGTATAACATATAGCATACCGTTGCACTTAACGATTGCAGTAGCTATTAGTAAATTGCGAAAATATCTTATTTACAGATGCTTCGTATAAGACTAGACAATAATACCTTTAAACAGGAAATGGGTCGATTTATAAAATAAATAGGTACGCAAATCAAAAACCCGTTTCCTAAACAGTGGTTTAAATAGAAAAACTAGTCTGCCTCAAAAACAACTTTCAGGCTCAGAATATGAAGTTACAAAATACGAAATATTTAAATATTGTCATTCATTAATAAGATGCAAATCGTGCTCCAATACAAAAATCTAAAAGTTAAAATATCTGACTAGAAGATATTACTAAGACGACCCGCTAAGAAAGCCAAGCACTTACATTGTACACACAATACAAATAAAGACCTAATATCAACGTAAAAATAACCGCCTCATTTCAAAGGCTTCTCAGAAGTTAAGAGTCCTGATATACTGCTACGAATCGTCGTACGTCCTGACATACACGTACAGTCAAGCGCAAAAATAAGTATCAAAAGAATCCTCTTATAAATATGTTACGACGTTCTTATTACACAGAGTTAAAGTCCACTGCGATATATTTATGAGCATTTTTATATACACCTTATTTTGCCTTTCACTGTACCTATACACCACTCATTACCTTACTCGTCAACACATTATTACATTTATCAAGTACACACTGCCAAATGACTCACGACATTTCAACAATGCACCACAAACTAACCAAAAAGACAACACAAAAGTCCGCAGCCGTCTAGTTTCAGTGGCCCGGCTGGTATACACTGGACGCGCTCGCAATTACCGGCCCGTAATTACAGGGCGGCCGCCGCGGCGCCGAAACTCAGCGAACGAATCTCCTGCCATAATTAAAAACGCTCTAAATTAAATTCGCTCAGTGTGTACGCCGCTTATGATGTTTTTTAGGGACTTTCTAATAAGTTTTTTGGGAGCGGTGGGAAATGTGTTTTAATGTGGATTGTTTTAATCCGAATCGACTATTAAGAGTATGTTTTTTTTAATCTTTAAAAGGGTAGGTAGCTCTTTATATGAGGCTCAACATCCACGTGAATTTTTACCATTCGACCCACATCAATTGTGTTAGCAGAGGTAACGAAATTATCAGAAATATCCGTTTTGGAATTGATAGCTAACCCATCACCAAAATGTAAGGCCTAAATTGATGTAAAAAAAATGTTGGCAAATTAATAACATCTTATTTTCCGCCCTCAGGTTAGTATCGACAACGTGTCCGCGGATCACAAGGACATGAAGATCTTAGTAAGTACCTGCCACCATCTTATATCTATTTATATATTTGTAACGAATCATGCATGCGTCGTTACGCCTGTTATTGAATTATAGATTTAAGATTGGAATTGGAACGTGAGACCTACTGAAGACTTTCATTTATGGACGAATTTACAAGTGTGGCAGGGAGACAATATATCGAAATTGGTTTGCGGTAGGCCATTAGACGATGCGATTTGCCAGGAAAACTATGAGAACTCATAAAATGAAGCATTGAACTCCTACTGCGAGCCACGATCGACGTATTGCTTCTCTGTTGCACTTGCAAATTCACACGTAAGTGTGAAAAAGTGCTCCACGTCAAGCGTTTACAAGGTGGCCCTCCTGTTCTAGTGCGTATCAACACTTGCCAGTGAAATGCTTAGGATTCTTTCAGTATCAGCTTTACAAGTTGTATTGATTAGGTATGATCAGTTTCAATTGGCGCCCTATTCTAGTCTTGATATTATTAGGTACTAATTTAATATACGTATTGGTGACTTCGTTTTGGTTTGCTTTAATAAGCTTAACTACCTGTGCAATAATATTTTAAAACGACATTATAGAAATGGAAACATTTCCTCAACCGCAATACTTTCCCGTTTCCACAATTGCGATTTTCCAGGCACGACACCGAGAAATTATATCGGAACGAATATCGAATGACGAAATCGGTGTAATGCCGATCATCGGTCCATTGTGGCCGGCGAGAGGCGAGAAACGCGTTAGTCACGCGCGCGCCGGTGTCCATTCGAGACAATGTAATATTCGAGATTTTATGCATAATGATGCCGAGAAACTAGACATTTTACAATCTTCTGAGTGTCTTTATTGTCACTATTTCCTTTGTTAAAGTGATAGAATTTAAACATTCCTGTGCTGTTTACGAGAAACTTAAAAGCAGTGTAAATTTTTCAAGGTGTCATGACTTGGATTTTAATAATGTTGGAATCCAGAGATCGACCAATTTTTATGCTTTATTACTTTCAAAATACTACGCCGACGTATAAATAGTTAACCGTTTATCTCGTAGCATAGACCTCTCTCCTAGAACGCCACTCATGCCGGTCCTGAGCCAATCAAACCCAGAAGTGTCCAGCAATTTATACACCAAGGTCAGGGTCGTCGTGTTATTCGATTGGCAGCCGAATTTATTCTAGAAATTCTGAGAACCCTCTGCCCCGCCGTAACCAAATCTGCTGCCGGAACCTGTAGCCGTACCATGAGTTGTAAAGTAAAGGATTCGTTAGGTTTTACTCAACACGTATCTAATGCATTCTATCGCGCTCGCACTTACATGAGCCCCATGGCCTGCTTTACGTATCGAGAAAAAAACCTAACGTTACCGACCCTTGCATCGTCATAGTACGGCTGCTGGGATAGCAGGGCCGCTGAGGACTGAGGATCCGTTTCTTTGCGTACTTATCATTTTTTGGAGAGAGTTTTTAACCGTTAAGCTGGCCAATGCGTGTTGGCGAGTTTCCTTCCTGCCAGGTTGGCCTGGGCAGAGACCGCCATACTACTCATTCCAGTTACTGGAGGGACCACGAGGTGTCGACCAGGAATTTGCAGAATTATTCTGGATATGATGTGCCCGTTTCTTTGCGTAATTAGAATTTTTTGAAGAGAGTTTTAACCGTTAAACGCCACGCTGGCCAATGCGTGTTGGCGAGTTTTCTTCCTGCCACGTTGGCCTGGGCAGAGGCCGCCATACTACTCATTCCAGTTACTGGAGGGACCACGAGGTGTCGACCAGGAATTTGCACATCATATCCATTCTGGATATGATGTACAAAGCGTATGCTTTGTTTTCCTTCCCCAATCGATATACATTTCGTAGACCTGAGCTATATCGTCGCTATATTTATATGATCAACCTCGGATCTACAGCAATAAATTCATGGAAATGTCTCCTTTCTTTCACTCTGAATACGGGTGGTTTTTCATTCAAGTGAGTGGGCAATTTTTACAAAGTTCTCATCCTACTTCTTTTTGGGTTTGGTACTTTTATTTTAATATGATTTCCACTCAGGATCGAGCTCTTTCGATCCTAATAGGAGAAAAGGTTTTTTCCCCTCACTAGCTCGTAAAGGGCTCGTTTATCCTTTAATACGAACGTGTAATAAAATAAGTAAAAAAGTTTTAATTTAAACGGTTTTTATTGCACCAAAAACTAGAAAATAAAAATGAGTTGTAACTAACCGTAGATGCTACTTTCTGTAGATTAGTCACGTGAAACTATTATCAACTGTAGTCTTCCCAAGTTGGATGCTAAAAGCCACGTTTTGCCTCTATGTCAGTGGATTAAGCGTTACTTAATCGGAAACTTTTACCAAACTGAAATAAAAACGTGGGGCGTACGCAATTGTGATTAACTTACTATAGTTATTTAACTATAGTAAGTTAATCACAATTATCTAGCGATAATCTACTAGATGAGATATATGAAATAATGAAAATGATGTACGGAACAGGACAAATACCAGATGATTTTAAACTCACTAAGACAGTTACACTACCCAAAAAAGCCAACACCTATAAGTGTGAAGAGCACAGGACACTAAGTCTCATATCGCATGCTTCCAAAGTACTCCTTAAAATTATGCAAAATCGAATACGGACTAAAATAGAGAATAGCCTAAGTAACGATCAATATGGATTTAGAAAAGAAAAGGGTACCCGCGAAGCTATATTGGCGTTAAGACTAGTCATAGACAGAAGGATGGACCTAGGATTGAACACACATATAGCATTCGTGGACTTAGAAAAGGCTTTTGACAAGGTAAACTGGAAGGAAATGATGACAGCATTAAAACGCATTGGTTTGGATTATAGAGACAGAAGGATCATTTTGGAATTATATAGAGACCAGGAAACGGTTATAGAAGCGGGCAAGGAAAAGGTAAAAGCTACAATTAGGCAGGGGGTCAGGCAGGGGTGTCCACTCTCTCCGCTCATATTTAATGCATTTATTGAAATAGCCATACAAAAAATTAGGGAAATGACAGACGTAGGAGTGAAATTCAACGGAGAAACAATCAAATTCATCCGATTTGCAGATGACATTGCAGCAATAGCAGATACGCCCCAAGACCTACAGTTGCTACTGAATACCATGGACAGCGTGTTTAAAGAATTCTCACTCAAAATTAATGTCAATAAAACCAAGATTTTAACCACATCAAAAACAGGATTGGAACACTTTAACCAAATAATTAAAATAGATAATACTCCATTAGAAACTGTAAAATCTTTCAAATATCTCGGTAGTTTAATTACAGCAGACTCCAGGTGCACACCTGACATCAAAATTCGAATAGGATTAGCAAAACTGGCTTTTAACAACAAGAAATATTTAATGACTTCAAACATAACACAAAAAACCAAAAAGAAGCTCATCAAAACTCTCATCTGGAGTATAGCATTATATGGGTGTGAGGCGTGGACCATGACGCAAAAGGACAGAGAGATACTGGAAGCCTTTGAAATGTGGAGCTGGAGAAGAATGGAGAAGATAAGTTGGACAGAAAAAATCACAAATGAAGAAGTGCTTAGAAGAGTGAATGAAAAAAGGAGTTTGTTAAAGATTATAGAAAATAGAAGAGGGAAAATGTTTGGCCACCTTATACGACATGACGCTTTGATAAAAAACATAATAGAAGGAAGGATTGAAGGAAAGCGAGGAAGAGGGAGACCTAGAAGAAGTTACATGAAACAAATAAAAGAGAAAGTAGACGTTGTGTCGTACAAGGAAGTCAAGGAGGCGGCTTTAGACAGAGTTAGATGGAGACAGCTACATTCATCAGTTACGCCGACAAGAGTTTGACTCTTAAATTTATGATGATGAGTTATTTAAGAACAAACATAGAAATCAAGACAACAATAGTGTAATAAGTTTTGTTCTGGTTTTAATAAAAGTTATTTACCTCTGTAGAAGTGTTGGAACAGAAGGATGATTAATTGCAAAATTCAAGCTACAATTTCATATTTTGAACTTGTATGTTTCTTTATAATAACGCCCCACGTTTTTATTTTAGTTTGGTAAAAGTTTCCGATTAAGTAACGCTTAATCCACTGACATAGAGGCTAAACGTGGCTTTTAGCATCCAACTTGGGAAGACTACAGTTGATAATAGTTTCACGTGACTAATCTACAGAAAGTAGCATCTACGGTTAGTTACAACTAACTTTTATTTTCTAGTTTTTGGTGCAATAAAAACCGTTTAAATTAAAACTTTTTTACTTATTTTATTTTCAAGTTTTTAGTGCAATTGTAAAGTTAATTTCCGATACTATATCTAGATACTTATTCTAGATCAAAGATGTTGTTTATAATATGCAATTCAATTATGCATGCTAGTATGTAAACGTAATGGACATTATTTTATGTGTAACGAGAGGGGAATCCCTGCTGAATAGATAATTTTAGAAATCCGACACTAAAAAAATGTCAGCTTGAATGCCCGAATTTTTATATTGAACACATCATACAAGTCGAATTTCGAGACTATAAAATATAAACTCATACTGTCAGTCGACCAACCGGAGGACCGCAGGTCTGACGGAAAGTCCAAACCGGAGAGCCATAGACTCGACGGCACTATTTTCTCCGTGCGGTGACGGAGTAAGAATACAAAAATCACCGCCCCTCTCTTCCCGTGGGTGTCGTAGGAGTCGACTAAGGGAAATACTGAGTAACCAGCTTCTCAGCCGGTGGTAGGGTATTTTTACTAGTACCCGCCTGGTTGGCTACCACCGTACATTCGGTGTAAACGTCCGTGAAATGACTTACCTTCGTGTTTGCCGTGTTTCGGGGTCAGCCGGTGTATTTACCTGCATCTAGCGGGCCAGCAAGGCGGTGGCAACTAACAGGTTACTGATTGTCTCCTGTTCGTTGCCGCCGCGATTTGGGTTCTACTTTTCACTTACGATCAGGTGGAGTGGAGCCACTTTGTTGTGCCAACGTTATTTTTATTGGGTCGGCAACGCGCATGTGACACCCTGAGGTTGCAGGCGCCCATAGGCTACGGTGACTGCTTTCCATCAGGCGGGCCGTATGCTTGTTTGCCACCGACGTGGTATAAAAAAAAAAAAAAAACTATGGCACGCACTACGTGAACCGGAGGGACTCACACTCTCCGTCTATCAACCGGACGGCCGCAAGCCCGACGGCACGCCTTACGCGAACCCGAGGGATATACTCATACTCTCAGTCTTATCAACCTGATGACCGCAGGTCCAACGGCACGTGATACGCGAGTCATTCACGCTGTGAATCTATCAGCTGGAGGGCCGCAGGCCATACGGCTCGCCCTGCGCGATCTACTCACGCTGTCAGTCTATCAGCTGGAGGGCCGAAGGCCCGACGGTTCGCGCTACGCGAACCACTCACGCTGTGAGTCTATCAGCCGGAGGGCCGCAGGCCCGACGGCTCGCCCTACGCGATTCACTCACGCTGTCAGTCTATCAGGGTCAAACGCAAACCCATGTTCGGAGTCTTTCCGGTGGACAATCTAAAAGTTAAGGCCTATGAAGCTTGATTTTCTTATGAAAGCCTAATCTTCATTAAGACGTCCTCCTTTTCCATTGCTTTGTATGATAAAAATCATTACTACCTGTCCTCAGGCTGTTAACTATCGACCACAGGAAAGAAAAAGTGCGTGTTCAGCTGAACTGTAGAGCCCCTCTTTCCTGTGGCCAATAGTAAGAAACTGGTAGAAGTGTAGTCATGATTTTTATCATAAAATTCAATAGGAATACCTTTAAATGACAATAAGGGTTTAATAAGAAAATTAACTCTCATAGCCCTTAACTTTTAAAATGTCCACCGGAAAGACTCGTAACATGATTTTAAGTTTGACCCATCAGCTGGAGGGCCGCAGGCCCGACGGCTCACCTTTCGCGATCCACTCACGCTGTCAGTCTATCAGCCGGTGGGCCGCAGGCCCGACGGCTCACCCTACGCGATCCACTCACGCTGGCACTATATCAGCTGGAGGGTCGCAGGCCCGACGGCTCACCCTACGCGATCCACTCACGCTGTCACTATATCAGCTGGAGGGCCGTAGGCCCGACGGCTCACCCTACGCGATCCACTCACGCTGTCACTATATCAGCTGGAGGGCCGCAGGCTCGACGGCTCACCCTACGCGATCCACTCACGCTGTCACTAACTATATCAGCAGGAGGGCCGCAGGCCCGACGTCTAACCCTACGCGATCCACTCACGCTGTCACTATATCAGCTGGAGGGCCGCAGGCCCGACGGCTCACCCTACGCGATCCACTCACGCTGTCACTATATCTCTCAATGTCACCCAAAGGGCAATGGAGAGGGCTATGATAGGAGTCTCTCTGCGATATCGGATTAGAAATGAGACCATCCGCAGCAGAATCAAAGTAACTGATATAGCTCTTCGAATCGCTAAACTGAAGTGGCAGTGGGCGGGGCTCATTGCGCGTGGAACCGATGGCCGTTGGGGCGGTAAGGTTCTCCAGTGGCGGTCGCGTACCGGAAGGCGCAGCGTGGGTAGGCCCCCCAGAAGGTGGACTCATGACCTGGTGAAGATCGCTGGATGCAGGTGGCGCAGGGCCGGTCCTTGTGGCAATCTTTGGGGGAGGCCTATATTCACCAGTGAACGTCTTTCGGCTGATATG
>JALPQI010026814.1:0-12921 GCA_025490895.1 Thaumatotibia leucotreta
TA
This sequence comes from Thaumatotibia leucotreta, assembly GCA_025490895.1. Lineage (NCBI taxonomy): Eukaryota > Metazoa > Arthropoda > Insecta > Lepidoptera > Tortricidae > Thaumatotibia > Thaumatotibia leucotreta. Next base: position 3 of record JALPQI010026814.1, read on the forward strand.
TCTTTCGACATACTTGGCGTCCCACGGTAAGCTCAATTAAGGCTTGTGACTAGGCGACGATATATATAATAGACAGCCATGACTAAGGAACAAATATTTGTGATAAATAAATACAGAAATAATGCCCTCGCCGGCATTCAAACCCGGAACCTCCAGCTTCGTAGGCAGGGTCACTACCAACTAGGCTACGGAGGCTGAACATTTGTTGCTTTATTTTGACGTTATGAATACGTGATCTCTCGCAATCCTAGCAGGCACCTTGTATGTTATCTTAGTTAGATTGATAGATATATCATACGTATAGAGTAGTGCACTTTAGCTTTTACTGCCCTTTAAAATAACGCTCTATATCGATATTTGCATCGTATAGAGACGAATATTGTGAGTTAGAATGTTTACAACATCTTATACTAAAAGGGCGTAACTGTAATAAGTGTTAATGATATTTATGTCGTTTTTAAATGTTGTCGGTAGCTTTGGTCCTGGTGCATTAAATTATTATCGGCTGGTGTCGAGGCTCTTTGTAGTAAAATGTCGCTTTCAGCTACTTTGTTTAGATTTATAAACATTTTATCGTCTTGTGTTTACTCACGGGTACTTTATTGTTTCTGCATAATGTGCATACCTATAGATGGCACTTATCGTCAACTTCAACACTTCGGCTTCACAATTTGATTGGTACAAATTATTAAACGATGACTGCATCATGATGATGATGCATTTTCATGCAAAACACAAGTTTCTCGAATCCCTATTTTGTAAAACAAAGTTCCTAGCCGCTAAGACATTTTTATATGTCCTAGACTTTGTTCGCAAAGTGAAGACACATGACATATACGGCCGTACATAGCTGCGAGATGTCTACTCTTTCCGCGCATACTCTACGCCATTCTTCAACCTCTCGCTATAAGTTAAACGGAAGGTTCTCGAATAAATCGGCCTTATTTATATCGAGTCAGACGGACATATTGTGGGATGAACACATCTTGTAATTGTATACAGCGCTCGGAGGTCCGAGAGTATAAAGGTACATGTGTCATTGATACGGGTATACAGGGTGTTTTAAACTATAGGTACCATTTTGCAGTTGAAAGTATAAAAAAGGTAAACAAACCTCCAAACTTGAATTATTTCATGATAACACACTTTCAGAACACAATCTTGGTTTTATTACGAACTTAAAACCTTAAACCTGAAGTATACATACATTTTTGGTGAAAATTATTGATATTTATTACTATTACTGTAAAAATATATCTGCGAACGTGTTTCACGATATGTGTCAAAGACGTCAAATGCTATGGAATGTCAACCATATTTGTAGGTTTTTGCTTTCAACTGATTAATTGTACAGTTTCAGCATTACTTAAGGCTGGCAAGCTTTAGAATGGAAAGCCATTGGGATAATGGATTTGATTAGTACCTATGTAAAACCTTGGCAATTTAATGTCATTGTCTTTTTTTGCGGTTTGTTTTTGTTTAGTGTATAGGTAATATAGGTATGGACTCGTGTCTGAACTTTTTAAACTGATAATCTTTTTCGGCTGGAGTAGCCTAAATATTTTGGCGTCAGCCGCAAAAACTGAGGTCGTGGGTTCAAATCCCATCTCCAGCGTTGGTAAGCCCGTAATGTACGTAACGTAGTTAGCATAGTTTAAGTGATATAATTTTGCATAAAACTAGTTTGACTCAACTCAGGTGACCGCAACTATAGCAATAACAGACAGAAAAAAGTTGATTCACGCAATTTAACATGCACTAATTTCATGTAAATAAACTAAATATTTTTACGTTATGTTTTACTCTTTCATATTTGGGTTTACATATTCAGTGGACAGACAACATAAAAAAATTGTTGTCAATTGTTGACCCTCTATTCTGACAACTAGAGGCATTTACATCTCTAGTAGTACTCGTACAGATATTAATTGAGCAATTATAATACGTAATAATATTTTGAACTCGTACAATAAGAATTATTTTTGTTTATTATTGTTATCCTTTACCTATTTACCTCACTTTTTAAATTAGGTTTGTTTATAAAAATATATATAATAAATTGTTTAATGTAATAAAGTCTTTAATGCATGTTATTTTAATAAGATGTATTATTATACTGTTTTGAAAAAATAAGTCCACCTGAGTTTCTTACTGGTTCTTCTCAGGAACGGTGTAGGGTTAGAACCAGTAGTAGATTTTTTTTTCTCTTGATAGTGTCAGACGATTCGAAAATGCTTATTAATAAGCTTACTTGAATAAAGAATAGTTTGACTTTGACACAACTTACGAAGCACCCTGTACATAGGCCATCTTTTACTGTAGCACGGCAACGATTGACAATATAATAGAGGGCATGCCTGAAACTGGCTGCTCTTATTTTAAGGTTTTTTAAGTATTTATCGTAAGCGGCTTGAAGTTTTGGCTTCACAAAGTAGAACAGATTTTGTAAAATATTGCGAAAGCTAGGGTTGTTTCAAACCATTTAAGTGTATGAGTTGACACACAATGGATCTCTAGAATTTTCAATTTAAATGATGTACTAGTTAACATGATGGCATTTTGATTAATCGAAAAAGCTTTTAGTAATTTGGATCAAATCTAATAGAAGTTAAGATAAAACCAATTTTTATCTTTTTTTCAATTTTTATTCAAATACCGTGTAGATGATTGAACTATTTTACTCTATCTACATTATTCCTCAGGAAAGTAAAAAAAAATTGTTTTATGCACAAACGATGCAAAATATTACATCATTTCCTATGACATTAGCGATTTATATACAATATATAAAAGATTAAGCAAAGTCTATTTAAAAATAAAAAAAATTATTTAAAAAATAATGGACAAAGAATTGTGTGCATTATTTTTTGTCCTAATAAAAATAAACCAAATTTTTTTCAATAATATATTTAAAACTTCTAATACGTGTCTCTATTTTATAAAACTTAGCTAATATCATACAATACGTATTAAAATATGAACCGGCAGCATATGGCAAAAGTTATTTCAAGGCTTATTTTTTAATATCTGTAATGAATAATTAAATTCGCTCTTGAGAAATACCTACTAATTTCAAAAATAAATTGTCTTCATGTGAAAAATTTTAACTGCCCCAAAAAACAATAATTTATCAACCACATTTCACCTGTGGCTTTTTCATAATTCATCACTTTATTTTTAAAAGCAAATAAGTATTGTCCATCAGGCGAACGAATGGTTATGCAAACCGCGCAAGTGACAACGCAATGCGCGCGCGCATTGTATTCAGTGCGTATTGAACTGCCGACTCGTGCGCAGCGCTAGGGTTGTCACTGTTATAGCTAGCACTGTTATAGGTATTGGCTGTTGTCTTTTATATAGGTAATAAGAATAGTTGCTTTGTGATTGTCACTTAATTGTTAATTTTCTATTTTATTATTATTGTTAAAATCATGACGATTAGAGACCTTTTACATCTCTTAATCTTAATTTATTTATTCTGACAACTAGAGGACCTTTACATCTCTAGTAGTATAGATATAGATGCTTAATAATATTGTGAATTTGTACAATAATGATTATTTTTGTTTAATATTATGATCCTTTATTTATTTCTCTTTTTTATAAAAATGTCTATAAATCATTTTTTATTCATTTTTTTTTATGTAATAAATTCTTTAATGCATGTTATTTTAATAACATGTATTATTATACTGTTTTGAAAAATTAGTCCTAGTTGAATTAGTACTTACTGGTTCTTCTCAGGAACGGTGTAGGGTTTGAACCAGTAGTAGATTTAGTAGATTTTTTTTTCTCTCTCTTGATAATGTCAGTCGATTCGAAAATGCTAAGCTTACTTGAATAAAGAATAGTTTGACTTGACTTTACTTTTAAATAATAGGTAAATAAATAAATCATCCCCACTTTACTACGACGGGAGGTACCCGAAAAAAATTTTTTTTTTAAGTTTTATTCTACCACTTTGTCGGCGGGCTTAATACGACCTGTACCTGTACGAAATTGCAAATTTCTAGTAAATACTAACGGCTATTGAGCCATACTCCGGAGTCTCCGGTCAGCAGACGGACAGTAGAGAACCCTACAAAGAATGACGTATCTATTGGTTATTAAAGTTATTATAAGTTATAACTTAATAAGAAGGTTATAATTAGACAACTTTATCTTAAAAAGCATTGATTATTATCTTAAAAAGACAAAATTTTTGCTCGACCTAGTGGCGAAGAGACTAAAACGCGCGAGTTTTTTTCAAGTTTAACTTTAACTATAATAATATTTTCATTTACATAGCTTACACTACGGATCGTACAATATTGTTTTTTACTAAGTAATGTTTAGAAAAGTAACTTTTTTTATTTTAAGGGTGTTGTAAGAGTCGACAAAGGATTTAAAATGTCACTGACAATTATTTAATAGAAGATTGATGATGGGCAGCAGCGTCATAATAGTGAACACATTACTGCGATCGCCAATCCGTTTGCCCAGCGTGGCGATTATGGACATTTGCCTCCTAATGCGTCTATGTATACGCATAGTTAATAGGAGAGGCCTATGCCCAGCAGTGGACTGAAATAGGCTAATGATGTGAAATTGATTTGTATTATAAAAGTTGTGTTTTCAATTTAGAAAATAAGTTATGAACATCATTTGACCCTCAGTGCCAACCCTGCCCCGTGTTCCTCATATGGACACACGATATTGTGGCCCGTGTTAACAGCCCTAATGCTACTTTTCAATAGAAAGCCTAATGCTACAAATGTAACTTTTCAATGGAAAATACTATATCGGGCCCTACAGGATCATGTTAAACCACTTTATTATATAAGTTTAACATATAACTTCTAAGGGTCTCCATTTTATCATCGGACTACCAGACAATCGGCACTCCGGCATCGCTTCATGGTAGGTATTCCAAAAATACGCACGAAGCGTTTCGCTTCGACTTTCCTTATGCGAACTGCCAAAGAGTGGAATGCCTTGCCCAAACTGTGTTTCCGCATGTGTACAATCTGAATATCTTCAAGGCAAGAGTGAATAGGTATCTCATAGGTAAGCGTGCTCCACCGTAGACGGCATCATCACTTACCAGCAGGTATGATCGTGGTCAAACGTCTATTTATATATCTTTTTTTATTCTTATAGATGATAAATAAGAATAAAAAAAATTAATAAGGAATATGTTGTTTTGTGAAGGTATGTGTATGATTACTCGGTAGAAAACAAAAAAGTGTAAAAAAATATTGCTGATTTTTCGTAGCATGTGACGACTTTGATACATGTCGTGAAACACGTTGGTAGATTTATTTTTACGTTAATACTCTAATAAATATCAATAATTTGAACTGAAACTGTATGTGAACTCATGGTTTAAGGTTTCAAGTTGGTGATAAAACCAAAATTTTGTTCTAAATGTGCATTCAGACCAAACGAGCATTCGCTATTCCATCCCCCACTCTACGAAATCAACGAATCACGTTTTGTGTAGCGATTGAATTTATTTTATTTATTTTTTTATTTTATTTTATTTAGGATCACCAACAGATAATACATCTTACATTCTCTTAATTCTATGTACATCCGTGGTTGATGTTTATCTAATTATAGGTAACCACTGCTAACAATTGTGTCGTTATTTATGACATTTACATATATATTATAGCGTTATAACACACTAAGGTATTACAAAATACATGCAAACAATTTGATAACTAATATGCAAAAAAAAAAACAAATGAAAGGAAGAAGCAGAACATAAAAAAGGAGAAAAAAATAATGATAACACAACACAGATAACTAAAAATTATAAATGTTGAGACTCCAATTAATTCCCGGTGTCCAAAGTGCCGACATACTTGACTATCTTTCGTTTGTAGCTCATAAGGCTGTCATGAAAAATGTCGACACCGTTGGACGCGGGGATAAGGTTATACAGCTTTATCATCCTTGAAAGTGCAGAATTACGGCCTAAATTTGTTTTCCCCAACCCAATGCTAAACAATTTATAATGACCAGGGCGCGGCATTTTGGACGGTGCGATTATTTTTATTTTATCAAGCAAATCACGACAATCCAACCCCTTACAGTTAACCAGCTTATATAAAAATATCAAATCTAATATCTTTCTCCTGCTACTTAGAGTAACAAGTCGGAAAAATTTTAATCTTCTTTTGTATGACCTCAGAATATGTCTCTGGCCAGAAGCAAACCCGAGGTGTGTCAAAAAGCGCCTTTGAACCTTCTCGATGCGATTATTGTGCACATTATAGTAAGGTGTCCAAACCTGTGAGCAATATTCAAGATTGCTTCTTACTAATATGTTGTATAGTAACATTTTTGTACGGGCAAGCTTAAATTGTCCTGCATGTCTTAAGATAAGTCCTAGCATTCGGGATGCCTTATTTACGATTATGTTGAAATGAGTGTTGAAATTTAATTTACAGTCTATTGCTACTCCCAGGTCACGAATTGTATCAACTTTCTCAAGTTGCTCACCCTTGATAGCGTAACTTGTGGATATGATGTTTTTGTTGCGAGTAAAGGAAATGTAAGAACATTTCTTAGCATTCAGTAACATTTTATGTTGTTCACACCATTCACCGAGTCTATCCAAATCACTTTGGAGTAACAATTGATCGCTGATGTTTTTGATGGGCCTAAATAGTTTAAGGTCATCAGCATAAAGATAAGGTTCGGAGTTTTGACAACAGCTTACTATATTATTTATAAATATTAAATTTCGTGGAGTAGGGGGTTAGAATAGCGAATGCTCGTTCGGTCTGCATGCACCTTAAAAGTGCGTGGTTATAATGCACATCCTTAGCTTTGTTTCCTTTTTTTTATTATAATATGCTGTTAATACATGTCGCCCTTATAACTCAAAAATATATATTAAATTGTCATCTCCCATTAATTGTTGACAGAACTTTTTCAAAACACCAGCCGACTACTACACACATCTCGCTTATACTTTGTCCGACTGTACTTTACTATAGGGCTCGTTCAAAAATCATGTGATCATAATTTTGCGATTTCTGACATAACAAGAGATCTGACCAGAATTTTATTCTGACCGTACTTTGAATATCTAACTTTATTTTCGCCGACTGGAGATTTGTACTTCTTACCATTCCAATTTTTTTTTATAAGTTTAGTCCTTGTGGACAGGCGAAAGCACTAAACCATACTGCCTTAAGACAATCCAAATGTGTAACTGAACACTTGCACAGTTTACGCCCTTGTCGCGGGGGGCTATTCAGTGCGACAAGTGGCGACACGATGCGATTTGTGCGACGTCCACTATGAATGGACGTTCGATGAGAAAAGTTACCCTTGAGGTATACTTTGCATGGTATTTTATTAAGGCATGTCATGTTGTAGGTTATTTATTACTATGAAGAAATAAAACATGGAAGCCATACTAAATTACCTTTCAAAAACTTTCCTGAATTTTAGTTGTCGAAGAGGGGTGACATTTACCCCTCTTCAATGCATCACGATATTGAATTTCCATGTCAACCTATAAAAACTTAAACCGTCATTTAAAAATAGTTGTGATTGGTCCATCAAAATTTGATTGGCCATATTTTATAAGCATTTTGTCAAAGATGTTGCGCCGAAATATGCGCGGTGTTAAGAAAAGCGCTATGTCCTGCCCATCTTGACACAATTGAACAATTGTTTTTGGGAGGCATTTTGAGCTGGCGTTAGACGTCCATGTTATCGCAGCTAATACCTACCATGTGAAAAATGTTTTTTTAAATATTATTCCTTAAAGTCACTGAGGTTGACATTCGCCTTAAATACCTACATTTCTGCTTTGTATTTCTACTTTCAGTTTTAAATGTCTTACTCTCCATGATGTGACATTGATGAATGAATTGAATACGGTTTTCACTTTTTCATTGTTTTACTGTAAAAAACTCGGTAAGATTAAGTCGTATTTAAACTAATTTGCATGCCGTTTTATTTTCATTTGTTAAGTTGGATTCTGCAGGGTTTGCAAACTTTGAAAATAGGCAGTAAATTTTAAGCATCGGTCTTTGTCACTCAAACAACGGCGTCATGGGAGTGACAGAGACAGTAGATTGAAATTTATAAAGTTCTTATTATTATTAAAAATGTTATAATAAACAATACAAAGGCCAAATGTAGGCAAACAGCGTGTATGGATGGGTGTGTGTGTGTGTTTGTGTGCAATGTGTGCACAGGCATTTTACATTTTAGGGACACCCAATTAGCGTGAGATTAAAAAACCTTAACAAAAGTCAGGTTTGTAACGACAATTAAGTACAATAATATTGTACTTAATTATATTGTGACTTCTGTTAAGGTTTTTTAATCTCACGCTAATTGCGTGTCCCTAAAATTGAAAATATATAAATTTGGGAATTTAAACTTAATCGGCATTTTTATATTATAATTATAATATCGCGTATCTTAGTAAAAAGTAACATCAAAAATTAGTTCTTATTGAAATTTAGTGCTTAATTGTCGTTACAAACCTGACTTAAACTAAGTTTTTTTTACGATAATTGTGTGTCCCTAAAAGTGAAACAGGTCATCAATCGACGCAATGTAAAGGAATTATAAGCGCACGTCACAAACATCCTGTAAAAAATCAATATAATAATATTATTCTAGTGCAAATGTTGAAGTAATTTTACTTCGATCATTTAAATACTAAATTACTTAATTGTATTTATCACCTGAATATCGCCTTAGAAATAAAGCGCACCGTTCAGTGATAAGTCAGAAACGTGCTCGTGTAATATGAATATGACCCTTAGTAATTTAAGCACGGAGTGCAGCAGCCAAGTTTAGAATTAACTACTTACTCGTAGATATATGTAGGCACAGAATATATAAAGATATAGGTTAGGTTAGTTAGATTAGTTAGATTTAATTTATGTATATAAATGGTAGTTTTGAAAATAAGCACCGTTAAAAAATACTGCGGCTTTATCATTATCACATTAGCCGGCTGACGTCCACAGCTGTAGGCTTAGCACATGATTGGTGCGACAGTATGTCGCCGCGAGATAGATCTCCCGTCCTTTACTAGCTATATTAACAAAAGAGGGACGGATAGACTATCTCGCGGCGAGATACTGTCGCGCCAATCATGTGCTAAGCATACTGAACTACTTTTTTTTTCGAAGGTCTTGACTATAATTCGTAGCTTCGAAAAAAAAAGTAGTTTATTAATAATGTATTTTCTTTTAATTTCCATGTAAGTATCAAAAAAGTACATGGATTATCCATTAGTAAGCGGTGGCTGTAGCCTACGGTGGCCTGTAATGTCAGTAAAAGTGATATTTTTCAATTTTCATACGCTATCATGGTGACATAGGGGCCAGGACATCGGGCCACGTTGTAGGGAGCCTACTCACGCTGCGTATTCGAGTACGTCGTCACCACTCGAGAACCTTTCCGCCCCAATGGCCGTCGGTTCTACGTGCAATGTGGCCGGCCCACTGCTACTAAGTTTAGCGATTTGGAGAGCTATATTGGCTACTTTAGTCAAGTTTGGTTCTGCTGCTGACTTATTTCTGGTCTCACTTTAGTTTTGAATCTTCGAACTTGGCTTAATTTTGCTTTTCGTTAGTTATGATTGTTCTTTCGTATACCGCAGAAATTTGATAACACTACATTTCTATTCTTTGTCATTTTCTTTGTTTTATGCGGATATCATAATGCTTACATTATACATACTTTGTTATTATGGGTGGTCCAAACCTTGACGTCATAAATTTTTTTTTAGGTTCTCTACGTCATGGGCTATCAGAATATACCCCATGTATGTTAGCCGATTTTTTGTAGTTTTCGAGTTATGAATTTTTGAATTTTTTTTTTTGAGAATTTCTGGAATGAAGAAAAATATTGATAAAAAAAAAACTATTGGGTTTTTTTAAATATTTTCTTTCTGTAAAAGTATTACTACAAATAAAGCATTTACTGACAAAAAAATTTGCGTCCTCACTTTGATACAAGTAGGATAAAAAATACAAAACTCAAAATTTTACGTTAAAAATGCATCAAAATAGCATTAATGTACTTAAATAAAAAAAATAAAACGTATCCCAAAGATTTTTGGTAATGTAAAGACTGCCCTAGACCTTAAACCTTCGTAAAAGCAAAAAAAAAGTTATACTTAATAATGAGGATTTTTTGGAGTAGTCGGTCAAATAAACTTAAAAAAAACTTCTAAATTTTTAATTTAAAAATAAAGTGAAATTTCGTCTGTTTTGTTGTTCTTATCAATAAACAAAGACAGAAAATACCACGAAAACTCAATTTGTGTAGTTATTCAAGTCATTTTTTACTACTTAAAAATTTTAAGTTTTTTTAATAGTAGTAGTAGTTTATTTGACAGACTACTCCGAAAAATCCTCATTATTAAGTATCACTTTTTTTTGGCTTTTACGAAGGCTTAAGGTCTAGGGCAGTCATTAAATTACCAAAAATCCTTGGGATATGTTTTTTTTTTTTATTTAAGTACATTAATGCTATTTTGATGCATTTTTAACGTAAAATTTTGTATTTTTTATCCTACTTGTATCAAAGTGAGGACGCAAATTTTTTTGTCAGTAAATGCTTTATTTGTAGTAATACTTTCAGGAAAAGAAAATATTAAAAAAACCCAATAGTTTTTTTTTTAATCAATATTTTCCTTCATTCCAGAATTTCTCAAAAAAAAAATTTCAAAAATTCATAACTCGAAAACTACAAAAAATCGGCTAACATACATGGGGTATATTCTGAAAGCTTATGACGTGAGGAATCTAAAAAAAATTTTTTGACGTCAAGGTTTGGACCACCCTGTATATTGTAACTCAGGCTTGCGATTCGAATAGTCGAAAAATGCTCAATTTTTGGTCCATTTTAGTATTGCAATAATAAGACAGAACTTATTATTAACCGACTTCAAAAAAGGAGGAGGTTTACAATTCAACGAATTTTTTTTATGTAAAGGTGCGCTTAAACCAAACGAGCATTCGCTGTTCTAGCGCCCGTTCTACGAAATCAACCAATCACTTTTTGTGTACCGATCGAATTTCGTAGAGTGGGAGGTTAGAACAGCGAATGCTCTTTTAGTTTGAACGCACCTTAAGGTGCGTTTAAACCAAAAGAGCATTCGCTGTTGTAGCGCCCGTTCTAAGAAATCAACCAATCACGTTTTGTGTCCGATCGAATTTCGTAGAGTGGGAGGTTAGAACAGCGAATGCTCTTTTAGTTTAACCGCACCTTTAAGTATGTTCCCCGATTGCTCGAAGATGCGGTGGACCGATTTTTATATTCTGAAATCTGTTCGAATATAATATTCGTATAGGTATACAAATATCTCAAAATAAAAAACCAAATGTATTCGTTTTTAGTAAAACGTCCCTCTTTGTCGCTTACCATAAAGACGAGATTTCCTTGTATCTTCATATGAATAAACTGACAAAGCGGCTTTATGATTATGACAAACGACAAAGTGGGACGATTTACTAAACTCACTCACAAATATTTGAACCTTTCGAATATTTCCAAACCCTAATTGTGAATATCCGACGCCTAGTTTTGGGCACGCAACGACGCACGTTGTTTTCATACGTGCGTATAGCTTTGCATTTACTTTTCTACTGACAGCGGTTGCTAGACAAAGTACCTATATGTTTAAGACCTTTAAAATATGAAATAAAACTATGAAAACGGATAAACTCGCGTATTAACTAATTTTAACTTCAGTTTTCATCCGTTTCCGTAGTTTTATTTCATGTGTAATCCTCGCGATAACCGAAGAAAATATTACCTTTAAAATAGTTTAATTCTTCCAGACAGCAATCACAAAAAGAGTGTTATCTCCATGTTGCAAGTGTGCTGCTATTCTCATCTCTTGAGCGATGCTAGCGAGCAATCTACTCAAATCGACTGATATTAGTAAATAATATATATATATATCTTCGGACATCTTACACAAATCGGCCTAGTCCCACGGTAAGCTCAATTAAGGCTTGTGATGTGCAGGCGAAGATATATATAATAGATAAATAAATAAAAAAAACTAATTCTTTATTTGGTAGCATAAACATTTTACAGACTTGTGCAAGTATCTCTTTTTTAGCATTACAAATGTATTAAGCTTGTATTAAGAGATTACCGCTCTTCCACTATTGGTAAGTAACATAGATAGAAGTAGAGTGGGGGGTATAGAATGAGCATTCGCTTGTTTGGTCTAAACTTGACAGAAAGAAATCCCCGAAATTTGCGATCTTTGGAGTTCCCGGTAGGCCAACAGAGTCAAACTCTCGCTAAGGCTTCGTACGCATGCCAATAATGAAATCATAAGTCACGATCTGTCGACACTAACCACTGGATTCCTTACCTGCAACAAACGAAAATAAACCTTAATACAAACACGTTTATGTTCAAAGGGGTAAAGGCGTCGGCATGAGCAAATGTTTAGGCAATTTGGAAAGGTCCTAGCGTTTAGGTATTTCTATGGAGGGGATTGCAAATGCGTGATATTTTCTACCGACTTCAAAAAAGGAGGAGGATTGCAATTCGATTGCATGTTTTTTTTCTTTTTTTTAATGCTTGTTACCTCATAACTTCCGAATGGGTGAACCTGTATTGATGATTTTTTTTAACGCTGATGCTTACCGATTAGTCCCATTCTAATTTGGTCTAGTATCTAGCGGACTCCTGCTACCTTCACTAGGTCATCAGTCCACCTTGTGGGGGGCTACCCACGCTGCACCTTCCTATACGTGGCCGCCACTCGAGAACCTTTCCGCCCCAATGGCTATCGGTTCTACGTGCAATGTGCCCCGCCCACTGCCACTTCCGTTTAGCGATTCGGAGAGCTATATCGGTTTCTTTGGCTCTGCTGCGGGTGACCTAATTTCTAAAGGTGCGTTCAAACCAAATCCCCCGTTCT